>PQWD01012681.1:0-95284 GCA_019425675.1 Leucinodes orbonalis | reverse complement strand
GGGGTCGGCCTACGCTTCGCTTTCCGTTACGTGGACGCCACTCGAGAACCTTTCCGCCCCATCGGCCATCGGTTCTACGCACTATGTGCCCTGCCCACTGCCACTTCAACTTGCTAATCCTCTGGCTATGTCGGTCACCCTAGTTTCTGGATATCATCGTTTCGGATTTTATCGCGTAGGAAGACACCTAACATAGCCCTCTCCATAGCACGCTGAGCAACCTTGAGTCTATTCAAGAGGCCCTTAGTGAGCGACCACGTTCGCTTCGTATGTCATAACTGGCAACACACAATGGTCAAAGACCTTCGTCTTGAGACACTGAGGTATTTTGGACGAAAAGATCTGCCTTAACTTCCCGAACGCTGCCCATCCTAATTGGATTCGACGAGAAACCTCCTTCTCGAAGTTGGACCTACCCATTTGGACTACCTGTCCCAGGTACACATATTGTCAACAACTTCGAGGACAGAACTTCCAACTGATATCGGTATAAGGTACGACATGGGCATTAGACATGACTTTCGTCTTGTCCATGTCCATTTTAAGACCCACCTGTTGAGAAGCTCCGTCTAGGGTTTCGAGCATAATGCTTAAATCCTCCATGGATTCTGCCATGACTACTATATCATCGGATCAGAAGCTATCTGCATATTATTTAAATTGAAGTTGTTTATTTCAGACTTCAAATCCATATCATATCCATGAAAAAAGAAATATGGTAAAAAGTACTTAATTAAAAATAATCAGCTAACTTAATAAAAAAATATTATTTATAATATAAATAAAAACTAAATACAATTGCAATAAATAAATCAAACAAATAAAATACAGCCACCCGCAACCTAAGTCAGGTCTCAGGTCACGTTTGCTGGGACATGGTCAACTACGAGAATCTATTGGCCCAAGGACCGTGTGTTCTTCGAAATTATAATAAATAAATAATAGTATCGCATTTTCTCATATAGGTTACGTAGATCCAATTTACTTATTTAAGAATTACTCACGAGGGCTTGGAGGAAATCGCAATGGACGGTGTTTGGAGAGATGATTGAAATATAAAATCGACTCTTTGTAAAACACGCTTAGCAGTTGGGCCCGGCTGCTCTCTTAGGCTGGTAGTCGTTACTAGCCACCAATCCACCTGAGGACCGCGAAGTGGGTTGCGGCTACTACTTTGTGTAATATGTATTTACAAAAAAAATATGTATATCAGAATGTTTATCCGTTGAATAGTACCCATAATAAGGCTTCACGCTTAACTTGGGGCTAGATAGCACTGTGTGAATGTCAGTGGATATTTATTTATTATTATATTTATTGACTACTAACTACCTACTCTTAACCATAGTAGTCACGTGATATAACTCGACCTGTTTCCAGTACTTATTCGACACCTTATTCGACAAGACTTAAGGCCTGTTGCATTCGGACGTAATAGGCTGGTTGATGATACAAAATGTTTAATCTAGTCTATAAATAAAGCATAAACGCGCATTTTCAGCTCGTTCAAAATACTATCTTTTCTTATATTAAAGTCGTAATGAGGAGCAGTTACTACGGCAGATGATGAGGTTCTTATCAGCCTGTTAACTTCGCGCTAACCAACGGTTATGCCACCATTAATGGTTAACGCTCACTCGCCTTTACGATACCTCAACGGGCATTTCGACACAAGCTATCGTGATACTTAAACTGGGCCCGTAAAATTCTGTGGTTATAGATAAACGGTAATTTTAACGGGTTTAAAACTGTTCCAGAAAATCTTGTTTATAAAAAAAAAATATTACTGCATCAAATAGACCGGTGAAGTGACTGGTTCGTATGTTCGGTCTAGTAGAAAGTAGGAATAAATCAATTTATTAATGTTAGACACTGTGGGTAATCTATTTAAGTTTAACAAAATATCTAGATTAAGAATTAAGATTCCAAAGATTTAGGATTTTCAATTATAATATTTTAACACAGATTTCCCAATACAGGAGATAGGGCAAGCCGCGTTTTTAAGTGCGACAAATGTAAGCTCAACGAGCATACACTGGCTGCCAGTTTTCGCTCTGTGAGACGAGTCAGGACGCACGAATATTAGAAGAAATTACCGTTTTTTCCCAAAATGCCATCCTGTGCAATTGTAACATGCCATCATCGCAATGAATCAGTAATTTTTTCTAAGAAATATAATAACTTTTCACAGGTAAGAACCGAAAAGAAATTGCGACACTGGGGACTGCCTATAAACTTGGCGGCTTGTCCAGTCTAATTGTATATTCGGATGTCTGTGTATTTTAAACACGGAAAAATCACATTGCAGGCAAAAATTAAGTAAACACAAAAATTGTAAGCACTTTACGATTTATTGACAAGAACACTTGTCAATAAATCGTAAAAGAAATAAGAATGTTTGGAGCATTTGTGTTTGTCCTAATCGGATATACGTCTATTGGGCTTCACTCAAGACTGTTATCATGATATCAGCTGAAACATAGCCAGAGGAAGCTTTTGTCTTCCAAATTAATGATATTATCGACAAATTTTTCAGTGTCATAATAATGTAACAAAGCTTCAATTTGTGTACATCTCCCATCATCATCAGCTCATAAAACGTCCCACCGAGGGGCCCGAGCCTACCCATTTAAGGTGTATAGGGCCTTAGTCGTTCACGCGGATCCAGGGTTGGACGACTTTACGCACAACCTTGAAATTTCTTAGCAGGCGTGCGCAGGTTTTCTCACTCATTTCCTTCGCAGTGAGAGCGTCAGATAACATACATATCATTTCGAAAATTCGAAATCACATTGGTACGTGGCCGGATTTGAACCTCATCCCTCCCGGTAGGAGGGCGTTCACACCATTGAGCCACCGACACTCATCTCACATAAATCCTTGAATTTACATGTAAATGACCCTTGTTTGCCATCAAGGGATTGGTGTCATAATGAAACATGAGCTAATGGTGCTCCGTATTGCTTATGTGAGTATTTTAGGCTTGTACGTGAGCGAACATAAGCGAACGTATGTCTCTACTGAACCAATGCAAACGAGTACCACCACTCATATGTTTATGAAATTATCATACCGTCCCCATTGTGTTTATGTATATATGTTAATGTTTGTGTAATTTATAAGCTTACTTTATGAGCGCCTAAATCCTTTCTTTAAGGTAGCACAGATAATAGAATCAGAAAAAAAATATTCTATACAGTTCTAATTTAACATGCACTTTTGTGTTTCAGGATGAGGGCACTGTAGCTAGTGAAATTACCGGGTATAAGAGACTTAACATCTGTTGTCCCGGGTGTCGGGTGCGTGCGGCATTGATCCATCAATGCTGCACAATAACTGCCTATCAGTTGTTGGTCTCCTTCAATACCGTTTTGTCATGGCTAGGCGTATCACTTACCATCAGGTGAGCGTCCTGACCGCTCTGAACACTACTACTACTACTTATTACAGCTGTAGTTGTTAATTAGTCTTGTTATTGTTTGATTACTGGTATTTTAGGTGGCTTAGAGCGTCGGTGGCTCAGTGGTGTGGACTGTCGCCTTCCTACCGGGAGGGCTGAGGTTCAAATCCCGACACGTACCAATGTATTTTCGAATTTTCGAAAATATAAGTACGTTATCCGACGCTCTTACGGTGAAGGAAAACATCGTGAGGAAACCTTCATGCACGCCTGCGAAGAGATTCGAAGGTCGTGTGTGAAGTCGTCCAATCCGCACTGGGCCCGCGTGGACGACTAAGGCCTAATCACCCTAGACGGGTAGACTGGACAAGCCGCCAAGTTTATAGGCAGTCCCAGTGTCGCAATTTCTTTTCGGTTCTTACCTGTGAAAATTTATTATATTTCTTGGTAAATTTACTGATTTATTGCGAAGATGGCATGTTACAATTGCACAGGATGGCATTTTGGAAAAAAACGGTAATTTCTTCTAATATTCGTGCGTCTTGACTCGTCTCACAGAGCGTAAACTGGTAGCCAGTATATGCTCGTTGAGCTTACATTTGTCGCACTTTAAACGCGGCTTGCCCCATCTCCTGTATTGGGAAATCTGTGCTCGTGCCCCTCGGTGGGGACGTTTAATGAGCTGATGATGCAGGTGGCTTAGTCTATTTGTAACTATACTATGGAAGAGCGGTGCCGTCTACCACAAGCATTGAAGCTTAAATGGGAGCATCAACTACTTCCTACCTGTATTAGACTAAGCTGCTGATATAAAGATTTGTGTTATATACAGAAGTAAATATTTTTTACTTAAATTAAAACATACTTAAGTATACCTTAGGGTTGTAGGTTAAAGAATTTATTTCTCAAAAGAAAATATTCCTTTTTCCTTAACATGAGAAATACAATAAGACATTAGTAAATATTATCATCTTTCGCTAGACGGGCACCAGTTCCAGTTACAAAAAATAATACCTAGTAGGTTGGTCACGATATGAACGCGGTAACTTAGTCACTAATATTTCGCATAATAGGGCCATCATAATAGGGCAATTTAATTTCAAATTTTTAATGATCAATAAGCCAATATGATCGTTATGTTAAGTTCGTGTTATGTACTAGGCATGTCATTAATTATAAAACCATCGAATTCAAGCTTGCCTCAATGAGTATGAGGATTTACACCATTACAAGCTAGAATCTAGTCTAGTACTCTGTGGCATTTTGATGAAGGTAAACCGTTGGGGTAACATTATTGGAACGGTTCTCGTGAACTTCAACATGTGTCTGTGACTGTTAGAAATCAGAAACAATAGAAAATCAGTCAGTAAGACGCCTGCTTCCGGCTTTGAACCGACGAGATAACTTCAAATGTAGGAACCGAACTTATAAAATTCGTAAACACTGCGCATTTCCTCTCTGTACGAGCCCAAGTCGGGAAATCATCGGAATAAAAGGAAATGATCAGCCGAAGCGGCAGCCGACGACAAATAGAATGACGCAAAGACGTCTGCCACGGAAATGGTCCACGAGAAGATTTGGGAGTCAAGTTGCCTGAAGCTAACCTTTTCATCTTAGAGTTTGCAGCGTTCTGATAAGAATTTTAAACTGTTGTCGACGAACACAACACAGCTCTGCTGTGAAAAACTGATTATGAATCAAGGTTGTTTAAATTTGGAATCGGTATGCCAGATATGTGCAAATAATTTATTGTAAAGATAACTTGGTTTTCATAATATACTACACTTAACGTTTTTGTTCCTGATGTCTGAGTTAGCATCAATATTAAATTGCAACTCCTAATCATAAAAAAAATGAAATTAGTTCCACAGCAATGTAATGTGCGATAACCTGTGCCCTACAGTGGTCCACTGTTCATTGATGATGACATAATGAATGACCTTGAAAAAATTAACCCTAAGATCAAATACGATGTATTACAATTTTACAATGTCAATTCCGTAGTAAGAGTTAGGAAATAAATTATGAGTATCTTAAAACATGTATACAAGTAAAAAATAAAACTATCCATATGCCCACGGCACTAATAGCAAACCCATTGATCCAATCGTAAAGAGCTCTTAACGCTCCAGCCACAAAGGTCACAATACCCAAGGGAATGATCCAGGCTCGTAACGACAACGAATATAACTCGTAAATCGCAAATGTTAATGCACAAAACAATGTAAAGATCAAACATGAGTTACCGAGAATCGAGCCCGTTAACTGCCAATGGCAAGCAGCACCATTGAGTGGTACGCTTTCAATAGGCGGCTTTCAGACAAATTGCTAGAGCCGATGTGCTAAAATATTGAATTACCGTGACAGCCTCAAATATAGGGCATAGATCAACTAGGGCAGAGAGCTCGCGTGAAACAAATTTACAATCATTATGAGAATATTTGGGGAAGAAAATATTGTGTTCGTTTTTTTTAAAGGAGCAACATAACTAATGACTACTTATAACTATTTCGTGTCATGAGACACGGAATAAAAAGAAAAAGAGAAAGAATAAGATACGATTTGATGGAAGCCAAGAAAAATTAATATACGAGTATCTATTGAAAAAGGAGTGTTTAAGAAAAATACACTCATTATTGTAGCTACCACAGAGCAAGAGTTATGAAAACAATCTTGGCTACCGTTTTTTAAGATGTCCCATGCACACCTTTGCTGAATCGCTGTAAAGTGTAGTATCAACATACACGCTACCTGAATCGAATAAGAAATTGAATGATTGCAAGTTTGAATGTTTTTGTAAGCGTTTGTTCTGCACTTTGTCAATATAGATTAGGTATGAGTATTTCGTTGATTAATTTATTTCATTATTTAATCTAAACTAAATAAATAAATATCCACTGACATTCACATAGCGTCTCAAGTTATTATCGCAAGTAACATACTTATATACTTTTTTGGTAAATAAATACATATTATACATAGAAATCACCCAGACCATTACAAACAGACATGTTCATGCACACAAATGTTTGTGCTGCCCGGGGATCGAACCCGAAACGCTTGGTGTTGCAGCCGACGTCGACCGCTACACCAAATGGGTTGTCAAAATAGTAAAAAATCGTCGGTCGGTCGGTCGTAAAAATAAAGATAGCTTCACTGTAAAGTCGCCTTAACCATACCTTCTGTACATACGCACTCCTATGTTTACGAACGTTCACGTCACACTTTATTTATAATCTGCTGTGACAAAAACCTTTTCAGGGTATCTTAAACCTTCAAGCCTTCACCCAGAGCTGGTATTTCTCTGGCCTGGGCAATAATTGAACTGCGTCCAAGAAGCGCAAGCAGACAACATGGCGCGAGCCATGAGTGACGTAAAGGGCACCTATCCAATTGCTAGGCTGATGTCGGTGTATGTGTACTTAGTGTATATACTTGCATATTTGCACGCTTGAACTGATGAACTGAATACTTTGTACTTGGAATTACAGCTGTAATTACCACTTTGTTGTACTGTCAAAAATGACAACATAATGATGTATTTATTAAACGGTTCATTGGGGACTGTTTGTTGATTTTCAATCTGGAGGATGCAGGTTCAAATCCCGCCACGTACCAATTTATTTTCGAAATTATATGTTGGAAATGTTGTTTTATTTTGATATCCCCATCCGTGGGAACCGTTATTTACCCGTTGCCTACCCGTTAATGGTGGCCTTAGTCATCCTCGCGGGCCCAGTACTGATTGGCCGACTTCTCGCAAAACCTTTGAATCTCTTCGCAGGCGTGCGCAGGTTTCCTCGCGATGTTTTCCTTCACCGTAAGAGCGTCGGATAACGTACATATAATTTCAGAAACTCGAGATCACATTGATAAATACTCGTACGTGGTGGGATTTGAATCGGCGTCCTCCCTCCCTATCGGTAGGCAACAGTCTACATCATTGAGCCACCGACGCTCATGTAAAAAGCTATTTCGGATGTAGTTCTGGTTCGGACTGTAGTTCTCTGCTGAGAAGAATCCAGCAAGTAACTAAGTAGTTACTCTTTAAAAAACGGTGTTTAGACCAGCATTGTATTATTTCTGTACAAAGTTATTATATAATTATATAAAGCAATCATATTCAGAATTATAGATTTTCTAATTTATCATATTAAGATATTGGTAAAGATATCATTTACAAAAAAGTAAATCGTCTAACCGTTTACCTATGAAATAAATAAAAGTTTACGAAGCTCACTCGTCGGTGGCCCAAGGGTGTGGACTGTCGCCCTCCTACGGGTAGGGCTGAGGTTCAAATCCCGCTACGTACCAATGTGTTTTCGAAATTTCGAAATTATATGTACGTTATCCGACGCTCTTACGGTGAAGGAAAACATCGTGAGGAAACCTTCACGCACGCTTGCGAAGAGATTCTAAGGTTGTGTGTGAAGTCGTCCAATCCGCACTGGGCCCGCGTGGATGATTAAGGCCTAATCACCCTATACGGGTAGGCTCGTGCCCCTCGGTGGGGACATTTAATGAGCTGATGATGAAGCTCACTCAGCTAAATACATTATTAATATTATTTTGTACCCCTTTCGAATATCTAATTTTACAAGTCATTAAAATTGTTCAGGACAATACTTAAAAATAACCAGGTCAAGTACTTTGGAAACTTCAAACCGTAATTGGCTCAAATCCAGGAGTTGCGAGTTGATGAGCATTCGGTGGAACACATTACAACTACACTAACTAAATTGTCCAAGATGTCAGTTTTCATTTTCAAAGTATTGAAGCACTCCGAGTTACGTCAGACAGCACGCTTTTTCTTTACTAGTTGAAAAAACTTAATAAAAAGCTTCAATAGTAACTATTAAAGGGTGTTTTTTCATTTAAAATTTTAAATTTAGACATCTCAGACATCATTTCCAACTGAAATTATTTATTTCAATTCTCGTAACCTGGAAATCTTATCCAATTAAAATATAAAGAATTGTATGATCTTACTAATTTGGTTTGATGATCTCGTTTAGAGAAATCCAACGAGCCTAAAACAAATAGGGTTATATCATGAAATTAAGTTGATGCGAAGACCACCTTCCTCTTTCATCATCATACCTTGGACAGTAAACAGGCATTTAGTACACATGAAGACGAATCTGACGAACCCAAACACAGTTCGTTCGCGTAGTTTAAATGATGCTACGACCACTTTTTGGTTTTATCATTTAGTTAATAAAAAAAATAAAAAGAAAGTGTTTATTCAGTTTAGGTCCTTACAGAACACTTATGAATGTCAAATGAAGCTACCACTGGTTCGGGAGGTAGTTTTCCAGTGAGAAGAAACCAGCAAGAAACTCAGTAGTTACTCTTTTCAAAAAATTTGCTAGCTCATTTAGCTCCGATGAAGACAAATCCTTCGATCTCAAACACGATGGAGTTCTAGCGTATAGTTAAGGATATGCCTACCTTAGAGATGCATCATGATAAACTCGATACTATCATAATATTGCGTCATCAAGTTTACATAAGTTTGCTAAATTAAAACTCAATCGTACATCGCGAATGGGTCTTTAAAAATCAAAATACCATCGAAACATTCATACATACAGGTGAAGCTGAAAAAGCAAAAAAGTGGTATTTTTTATCCTTTATAGGCAGACATTTGACCGCTATCTCACCTGATGGTAAGTGATGATGCGGCCGAGGATGGATCATGTCTGCCTAGAAACAGCCAATTCACTCTTGCCTTGAAGACGGCCAGGTTGTAATGATCAGGGAACACATAAGGAGACAAAGAGTTCCATTCCTTTGCGGTGCGCATTAGGAACGAGACACCAAAGTTCATAATCTACGATATACGTCTTTTTTGCCACTTATAAATGCCGAAAGCATTATAATAATCCTCTGATATTAACGAAAATAAACATTTGATCCCATTTCAGATTAAACGCTAATTGTAGCTTCTCATCTGTAACGGAGATTGGTTGAGATCGCATTCGATCGAAACGCATCGTTACGGATGAAAGATACAGGGGCCGTGATAACTCATGTTGAATACTTACGTCCAATAAACCAATAAAAAGCCCATCATTGTGTTTGAGTAATGCGATGTGCGGTGATAAATAATATTTTGTATGTAATAGACATAAATAAAGTTGGCAGCGCGCAGCATTGTGAAGTTAACACGTTACAAGTGACACGAATAGGGTTGCAACGTTCTAGTATTTAAAAGATTATGATGCTTGGAAGACAGCCAATCAGATAATCAAGAGAATTAATCATCTGCTAGTGGTCGGAACATAACTTACATTATCCATATGAAATTTTATTGAAACAATAACACTAACACTTATAGACAAAATTCGAAATGAATACTTCAAGAGTAGTTTCGGAGTAGCGTCAATAGCTGATAAATTAAAGTATGTCATCTATAACAAATGTTATAAGTTAACTTCACTTCTTAATTAAATGTTATTCGATATCTGTTGAAGCAGACGTATTTGGCGACGAATTTACTCATTCAGAAATAGAAAAGTAATGATAAGACTACGTCTTACTACACAGAAATGGCTTACTGGCCATTTGATTTTATCTTCGTCAGAAATTTGGAATTACACCCAGACTCCATCAATCCCAATAAACTTATTTGCAAAATATTCTAAATGTACTTTGGTATGTGTCAGCCCTACACTGAAAAGGAGATGCGGCCGCGCCGGGAATAGAACCCGCGCCCGTGAACCCGACAGTGACACACATGCTCTGCAACTATATGCTGTTTCTACATGGTATTTTCGGAGCCATAAATAAGGGGGAGCGATTACTGTCTATGGTAATGATGCAGGTATCGACATACATTGTAGTTTGGATTACTTCACAGTACGTGTAATGGCCTCCGATAAGTCAGAAGGGGCGTGCTATGGAACGACATTATACTATTAATAGCTATGGTTTTGGTATAAATATGTTACAGAAAGGTGCGATTTTTTATTTCAAAAGTAGGCTCTCGTATAGTAGACGGTTCACCTGGTCAAGCCGGTTCATGAGAGCCGTGGCATGGCTCGTCATCATTTCTAATTCGATCGCAGTGAAATATTATTTCGTTATCAGATTATCTACTAAAACAATGTATAGGTACCTACAGAGTAATACTGACATATACTCAAGTTTAGAAGATCAAAACAAAGACAATGAAATAAGAAGGATTGCAGTAAGTGAACGCAATCTCTTCATTATACTATTCCAGAAGGGATCATTGACTTATTGCACCATTAACTAGCACAAACTATAAGTGCTGCCATAAAGCGATACTGTATAAAAATACACACTAATGAACACAATACGCGAAACAAATTGGAGTCGGCCATAGCTCCGTTCCACCTTCCACAATTGCCTACAATTATCGTCACTTTACAAACACACTGAGCATATACATCCTTGCTGTTTTCGAAATAAGGTTACTATTCCTTCGTCAGAACATCTCGCGTTGGTAATTATAAACCAAAAAAGTTTATTTGTGAGCACAGATGTATCCTGTTTTAGTAAGTCCATAAACGTGGCCCATAAACAAATAGTGCAATTGGTAACAGTACATCAGTTTGGTAAGGAGCTAAATTTAGCCGAGGAAACCACGAGTTGGCTCGGTGTGTTGGAGCCATTATTGAAGTGTTTGGTTACGATTATGAAGCTCTAAACACAATACAGCGTTGCAAAATAACATGGCAAAAATCAGTACACAAATATAGGCGCATATACCTAACTAACCTGGTACCACATACCTAAAGGTCTAATAAATGCTACATTTTGGTCCAATATAAAAGTATAAATATATATATTTATTTATGTGTCAGTTTATTGTATATATATTTAATGTTCAGTTATTATATATATATATATATATATATATATATATATATGTATATATATAATGAACTGCCGGCGCCTACAACAAATGTTAAATTGGCTACTGCGACGCATTTTGACACTACACATTTACAACTTATTTTAATACCAATTATCTGTAATTTCATGTATATTTGCATTTGAACTGACATTAATCCCATATCCGCAGAGTCGCCAAGCCGCCTCACGCATAGCATGAGTGTTGCCACCTGAGTTTTAGAAAAAGAGTTTTTTGGACGTCAAAAAGGGCTAGGAAGGGCTAGATTGAGCGTCAAAAGATTTTCTGTCCTAAAAATGTATTTTTTTAGCTCGTCTAAAAAAAAGCTCGTCATGACCGATGAAATAGCAAAAAAGTACTTGTTAGCATGTCGAAAACTTCATATTTGCTAACATTTTTAAGACAGTGAAAGAGAGCTAGATTGCTCTTTTCGGGCTAAATCGTTAAAAAAGGAGTTCACCTATACTAAAAAGTGCTAGATCTAGCTACGAAAGGGCTAAGGTGGCAACACTGGATAGCATCTCCTGGCACCCGGCGAGAGATTAAGATTTAACTTTACACAACATTAACTCTGAGAGTTTGGCGGCCTCCCGAATATCTGTTTTTGCCGCCACATTACCATGTCAAGGGAGACACACTGCTGATGTCACAGATTTTATAGCACTTGGATCGAAGTTTCGCAATGTATGCATTTGGTGTAATGATTGAGGTATTTATAGAGGGGTTTGATTCCCGAGCAATGATGTAAAAAGTATGGATTCGTGATATGCTCACAAAAGAATCGAAAAAAGTGTTCCGAATGCAGTGACAGCACACATACACATATTTCGAATTTTGAACACATTTGCCTAAACAAAAGAGTACAAACTGTACTGTCTTCAGTGGTTCGTTTTGAGGCACGGATGGCGTATCTACTTTTATAGATACAGAATATCATTGTTCCCGAGAAGATCAAATATTTTTGTGCATGAATATGTCTGTTTGTTTCTATGAATAATATGTATCTATTTTACAAGTATATGAATGCTTAACCGTTGTTTAGAACCCTCAGCTTAGCTTCACGCTTAACTTCGGACTATAATGTCAGGCTTTTTATACTGTCAGTTCTAAATAAATCTTAACCGCATTTTTTAAGCTACGGCTATGTAAGAGATTCCTCCGAGTGATAAGATCACTCGGGTGACTTTGGATTCATGTGTATCTCTGACCATAAGGATTGACGGACATTTATCTTCTCACTAATACCAGGTAAAGACGAGGTCAGAGTATGCTTTTGAGGACAATCGTTCAAATGTCGTTAACTATCTTACAATCCTTAAAGATGGGTTAATCCAGGATAATTAAGGGTAATGTTACACAGGGGAGCGTCGGTGGCTCAGTGGTGTGGACTGTCGCCTTTCTACCGGGAGGGCTGAGGTTCAAATCCCGACACGTACCAATGTGTTTTCGAATTTTCGAAAATATATGTACGTTATCCGACGCTCTTACGGTGAAGGAAAACATCGTGAGGAAACCTTCATGCACGCCTGCGAAGAGATTCGAAGGTTGTGTGTGAAGTCGTCCAATCCGCATTGGGCCCGCGTGGACGACTAAGACTCACCCTATACGGGTAGGCTCGTGCCCCTCGGTGGGGACGTTTAATGAGCTGATGATGATGATAATGATGATGGTTACACCCAGAAAAGTAAGCTAATTTATTATTTTTTTCTTATACTAGCTCCAATATAGGTTAAAGAGCTTTAAGGAAGTATAAATTGCTAAACCAACTAAAAATACAATTAATATTTCGGCATCGAATTCACTCCTTACTAATTTTTAGTCGATTTATTTATTTTATTGAGAAGGTTTACAGCTTTAACCCTTAATCGGATACAGCACTTCCAAGATTTTCATTGGTTTTCGCCTGTATGCCCAAGGAATAAGGTTCAATATGATGTGGGATCCATATTCCCATTGTCCAATTAAGGGTTAAATATAATCAATTTTTTTCTATAGTATCTGACTGCCGATAACAAGACCTCCACAAGTATGTTATCATACTGCCTACACTATTATTTTTAAATACTGCGTTCACGAGTAAACTCCAAACAATACTCTGGCCCCAGAAAAGTACAAACAGAAACACTGATTGATTTACCGCTAGGCATGTTACAACTGTATCTCATGCAACCAAAAAAACACAAAAATAAGAATACCATTATGAAAAGAAGGATTCACGTATATATTTTTTTGAAAGAAGCCATACTTGTCGAGAATTAACCGAAGTCATATTCAGTACTATACTTATAGATATCTTTTACCCATCTTTTAGCTATACATCATAAATATCTGAAAACTCGCTTGCCAAGACCAACAGCTACCGCAACTACACCATTTCGAAGTTTTAAATAAACGAGCAAGATCATTTCATTAACTTTTACGTGTAAAATTAAACTCGAGTCACTTCCATTCCATTTGGCGAGCGACACTAGTAATTAGTAATGGTAACCGTTAGCAACGTCGACCGGTGACGTCACATCTACAAGTTTCATAGACACAGTTTTTTTATGTCATTATGTGAACGGGACGGTCAGTTCACTCACCTGGTGGTAAGTGTTACGCATGACCATGATAGATGCAGTGTTGAAAGAAATTGATAATAGTAGGCAGTCATTAAATTTGACGACCTAAATGGTGTTGCGATTGAGACGTCGACTGCAACTTCAAGGGTTCCGGGTTCGATCCCCGGACAGTACAAACATGTGTGCATGAACGTGTCGGTTTGGAATGGTCTGGGTGTTTTATGTATGTATTTACAAAAAGAATATATAAGTATGTTTATCTGTTGTTTAGTCACCATAATACAGGCTTCACGCTTAACTTGGGGCTAGATGGCGCTGTGTGAATGTCAGTGGATATTTATTTATTATTTATTAAGTTCCCTCAACACTGCCCTGCGCCCGTCACCCAAGCGAGATGACAGATATAGATATGTTAGGTTCGATAATATAGTTTCTATGAACGAAGCTTATACCCGGTAATTTTTCTTGCTACAGTGACCTCATCCCGAAACATAGAAGTGCATAACATAGCTATTTTACGGAACGATATCTGGCGCTGAGGTGGTACCTACCTAGACGACTCAGCACCGAGTCTACCGAGTAAATGGTGATGAATTCTGACATAAACTTCGAGGGATCGGAATAAGGGCGGGAGAATTATAGGTGCAATGTCGGAGCACAGAAATAGCAGATTATTATAAGTATTTAGGGGCGCAGCGATTTATCTCGGGCGCCTTTGAAGTTCTTTTCACAGCCACATTTGTTATTGTCGGGGCCATTTTATTAAAACAGGTTATGCATTTTTGAGATCCGTGAGCTGAAAGGCGGTGTTTATTTAATTACATCTTTTGAGATTTATTTGACTTGGACGTGTAAAAATGGCGTAATCAGTTATACAAAATGAAGTGAGATTGTTAATTTTTTTGTGAGATTCAGATAAAACTTGGATGCTGCGTGTTTTTATATCTTTTTTTTTACTCGGCGTGAGATGAAAATTTAAATGTTGTGCAAAGTTGATGAAAATTTAAATGGGATATTAACGATATTTTGTTTGAGTGCGATTCGGTTCTAACAATTGTTCACATCACATTTTCTTCCGCCGGATCAGCAAGTTGAAGTGACAGTTGGTTGGTCACGTATGTCGCAGAACCGATGGTTGTTGGAGCAGACGAGTTCTGGAGTGGAGACTACGTCCCGGCAAGCGTAGCGTAGGACGCCCTCCGGCCCGATGGACTGGTGGAGGCTGGATGAGAAAAGCGGAGGACCAGGATATCTGGCGCAGAATAAGGGAGACCTATGTCTAACAGTGGACTGCAATAGGTTGAAGAGAGAAGCACACAAACTTAATTTTACAATAATTATAGTTTTCCTCGACTCTTACACCTAATTGTAAGTAAGAACGTGGTTCCAATAAATGTAATTTGATTAAATATTTTTTTGAACTGATTTGAAACATTTGATGACATCAGTTTAGTTACATAAAACATCTAATCTGAACTACCTACTTACTAATCGTGAAGTGACCAAAGAACCTATGCATCATTCGTCCGCGGAACCTTGCCAAATGGCATGTCATGTCGCACTTGTTAATCTCCCCCGTTTTACTCGTAATATTTAGTTCCGATCTCAGCATCACCAAGCCGTTGCATCAGTCCGAATGCGCTTTTAAAAAGTCTTTTGATGGCTGTAGAAATTTATCGTGGAGAATTTTATAGGATCATAAATTAGACGAAACTCGTCAAAGTCGACGATAAAACTATAAAATTGGAAATAACCGCGTCACTAAAAGGTAACATGCAGTTCGCATAAACTATACTTGTAATGTGTACGACACGAGAATGAAAAAACGCAATAAAATCTTTATTTAACGCGAGCTTTAAAGGTTCCGTGGTTTGTAACGATGTTTTATTGCCAATGAATGATTCGAAAATGCTTCATCCGTTGTGAGATAACCTAATAGTGGTTATTGTATATATTAACGTAATTTGGGGAAATGGTACTGGTGCAGTCCCAGTTGAATCACCTCCAGCTTCTGATTTCATTATTCAATAAAATAAGTTTATTATCACAATTCCGTCTTTCCTATTTAAATTTGAAAGTTTCATAAATAATATGTTGATAATATTCCATTCTAATGTAACATTAAATGTTGTTTTTTCAGATTTAAAGCAAAATAGTCACAATTTAAATTTTAGTTACAACGTCTTTAGTATTAACCATGTTATTGCTAAAACTTGTTGTTAACACATTTCTATTATGTGTTAATAAAAATGTTCCTATATTCAAAGATTACAGTTGTCAACTGCAATAAATGTTCGCGTCATTCCTAATTAGAGATCTTTCAAATGTTTGTATGAACTCGTCAGCTAGAACAGTAAGAACCCTGTTTTCAGAGAATATTCATTCTGATGAGTGTCTTGTTATATTGGTGAGTTGTCACACGTGCGCTTTGGCACGATCTTTGTCAGGGCTCGTCTTCTGTGACAGGATTATAATCGGTGCTTGCATCATACTGTCTTCATTTACACAAATCGGAACCCTAACATTAGCAAGTTAAGGTCTAAAATAAGAAAAATCCTATTGCATGAAGTCGTATATCTTCATAAAGCAAAAAGTGCTTAATCACCATAACACAAGACCAAATTTACAGCAGCAAAATCGTCGGTCGATCCGCGAAGACTTGGTCCGGCTTATATTTTATTTGGCCGCAACATTTGTCTCGTTTTGTGTGATGAGCTCCAGCAATTAGTTTGAGGTTTATTTTTGTTTTACTTTCAACACAAAGCATGACTATAAAATGAATTTCCACGCGTGTATTACTTATACCAAAGAGAGTTGACATCAGCTATTATAAAGATTAGCGACTTTTTTAATGATTTAATTCGGTTGCGACTTTGAAGTTGCTTAAAACGGAACAACATGCGAATAAATCAGATGAAAATGATGATCTTTATGTAAAAATATATCCTGGGATATATTTTTATATATACGGATATATATATACATGCGTCAACCAAGACCAAATAATCGTTTCATAAATAACTACAATTTCATTTATTTTGCACGCATTTCATTTGAACAATTCTAAAAGAATACTATGGCAAGTGCAGTACGTTAATGGTTTTAATTTTTTGTTGTTACCGATACTTCTTCGTGTTCTGTGATCCGGTAGTCGTGGGTATTAGTCCCAATCCTCATACACGGTAATTATACTAGGTTTTCAAGAAAATTCACGTGATATTCTGCTTATTAAATTTAGAAAACTTATTTCACCAATTAATAAGGCGGTTTAAATTCTTAAAGTGTATAAATCCGTGAACACTACGATTCGTGTGATTGTAATAATAATCTTGAGAAATTTTCATATTCTGTAAGACTTAATCGGTAAGAACATATCTCAAGGTAGTCTAAGGTTAGTGGCTACTAGTGCGTCGGTGGCTCCTTGATGTGGACTGTTGGCTTCCGATCTGGAGGGTGCAGGTTCCAATTCCATCATAAACCAATGCGTTTTCGAATCTGTATGTACGTTTATCCGACGCTCTTACGGTGAAGGATTCGGAAAACATCACGAGGAAATCTGCCTACGAAGAAATTCAAAGGAAAATGCTCTGGGCCTGCGTGGACGAGGAAGGCCTAATCACCTTTTACGGGTAGGCTCGTGCTCGGTGGGTTCGTATAATGAGGTAATGATGCTGAATGCGTAGTGGTAATAATTAGTGTAGTACGAGGTCGTGGGCGCGACTCCCGCGCCGTGGGCGTCGCGGCCGCAGACAGGGCGGCGCTGTGCGGGCGGGACGTCAGTGACACCTGATACTGAAAACCTGCCAAAGATGATGAAACTGTCGATACACTTGTTGCAATCAAATTCAATCTTCGACTCAAATACATGTAAATATGCAGAGATAATCACACAACTTCATCTGGGTCTAGTTTAAGCAGAGCTTGTTTTACGTGTAAACAATGGATAACATATTCATATATTTTTTATACATAGGAACATCCGGCCTAATAAAAACAGATATGTTCATGAACACAAATGTTTATACTGCCTGGGGATTGAACTTGGAACCCACGTCTCAACCATTACACCACGCGGGTCGTCAATATACATTAATAATCTTCAGATATTTTGTTTACTGAGAGTTTGGAATCGTCGTTTTTATTATTTATTTATTTAATTCTTTATTGTACACTGAAATACACAAAAAAAACAAAAGAAAAGAAAAAGAGAGTACAATGGGCGGCCTTATTGCACATGGCAATTTCTTCCAAGCAACCTTAGGATGGAGAAATCAAATACATAGGAATTGGGGCAGACAAGTGTACGTAATAAATGCAAATTATATACATATCAATTTATATAACTATATTATAATACGAATATAATAATAAGGAAAGAAAATAAATAAATTAAATATACCTACGTGGACAAAATACTCGCACCAATAAATATAACTTATTCATACATTAAATATATATATATATACATATATCTGAGTTATGAATCTACCAACGCTTTTGGAAATGAAAGATTTTCGAGAAGAGCAGACAGTAAACAGGTAGTCGATATATTTATTTCGATATAAATTATTTAATAGTCAGAGCCTCGTGTCAGAGTTTTTATGCCACCGAAACAGCTTCATTGTTTACAAGAATCTTTTTTATTTTCAGATCATCTTCGAAATATGTATGACAAACAATTGATTCAAAGTCACGATCCCCGGATCAAGCAAGGATCTTAACTTAATCAGCTCTGTTTTACACGGAGCCAATAGGGTATTTTACTCCATTAAAGAAAAAAAACATGTAATGAACTGTTACGTTAGATTACGTAATAAGCAATCAGAAAATGTTAGTTTTAGTTCATAAAATTAAATAAATAATTTTTAAATCTACACCAAAAATTTCAATTTATTTAATCTGTTTTTTTAATGCGCAATACTTCGGCCGCCATGTTGTGACGTTAATCAGCTAAAAACAACAACAAATGTCTTATACAAATTTTCCCCATACATTTCTTTGCGACAGAAGTATTTTATTACGAACTAAATAACACTTATTTTTTGTTTTACACTATGGAAAATAGATTCGTAAAGGGCGATAGCACTAATTTGCCATTAATCGACAGTATATGGTGGGCAAGTCTTTTGCTGCTAAACCCGATTTTTGTTAAGCTGAATTACGAATAGCTACAACTTTACTGGTGTCATTTTATTATTATTTTTGCGATAAGACGTTTGACATCAAAATAAATAACAAAGAAAGACCAACATGTATAGAGATTTCTCTTCATTGTCTATTAACTATCCAAGTGACGTCATCAACATGGAGTCATGCTTAAATGAATGGAAATGGCGCGACATTTAAAAGTGTTAAATTTAAATGTATTTTTACAGCATTTATAGTGGGTAAAAAAATATGATAAATTGCAAAGTTGTTTACTTAGACATAAGGATCACGTTAAACAACTTTTCAAAATTTGGTAAATTAACTTATTAGATAATAATAATAACGTTTATCTGCGCCGTTGGCTATTAATATTCTCAATGCCTTCCAGAAGACAGGACCGCTATGCTAGCACGCATGTTAGTGAACGTATTAGGCAATAGGCCATTACCGAGCAGCGATAAGGATTCCCAACTTACACCTTACCGTATATCCAAAACCGATTTCGGTAAGTATTTTGGTAGTGACCGTAACAAATGCCTCCTAAAAATCTTTAGAATAAAAAAAAAACTTTAGTATAAAAATTAATTTCTTAATAGCCTGGTGTTTTATATTTCCGTGTATTACTGTAACAGTCATAGATTTAGAATTAGCGCGCTATACCTATGGTAACAGTAAACTAATGTCAAAATTATGAATTTCAGACGTCCCGGAAAAGACAGGTTGAATGAGTTTCACGTGTGGCGGGCGCGGTCGCTCTGCAACTTTGTTTTGTACGCAGCGTGCGTCCGCGACAAGAATACCCCATCCAGTTATATCTTCGCTGTCAGGGCTGTTTCAGATGAACTCTTTGATGTTTAAAATATTTTGGCCCCAAGTGTGCTCCTTGCAGGACGCCACTAAATCATACCCATGAACACTGGGTTACCGACATCTCTTAAATAATATTACTTTTATGATGTTTCTGCAATATTATTCTAGAAAAGGCTGTAATCTTATTGTAATACTGTTTTAAGAGACGGGGTAAGCCCCTAGAGCTTCAATACCAATAATTTACTTGTCATTCGGCACTTTAAATCCAACTGTATTTAATTATGTATTAAATAAATTGTCGAACGGTGTTACCAATTAAAATCTACCATAAAACAGAACGAATAAGTGCAATTTTTTTCTAATGAGGCACAATAACAATCGTATTAGCGCATTTTAAATTTATCGGAATCGGGGCCCATTAGTTACCCGGCTGGGGTTTGAAGCCGTAATGTTTACCTGTGTTTTGTTATCCACAACTTGCGAGGCTCGATTAAATTGTGAGTTAATGCCGTAGTTAATTTGGCTTTATTGCTGGATAACGTTATCTAATCTCTTTATCCTAATTTAGAGCTGAGTATATCCTGCGACAGTCCACGGAGTGAGGCCATGAAATTAAGGTTCAAATTTGCATAATTGCGGAGGAAGCTCCCTCGGCCGCGACTCTTCTAAGTGACTCCCGCAATTCCATTACAACTGGCAACTAAATTTGGTCGTTCATTTACACCGAAGGTTCCATTACATCGCAAAGTCAACAGTGGGAAAAACTTATTGTTAGACTCGCTCTCAATTCGCTGGGTTTTATTTATAAAGGACAGTAATTTCGGGTGATATTTGGGATCGGTCCGTGGCAGCCTCCACGTGATCGGGGATTACGTGCCCCGTATTACGCATAAGGTTATTCATCTTTAAACCCTCTTATCTTTTCAATGACGGGATCGGCGGATGTAATATTATATTCTTTAGTATCATTGCCTTTATTATATTTTCTAGTAGATAGTAATGAGAATATAATGTTGTGGCATTACGCGCTCATTTTTATGTTGTCAAGTAACTTAGCTTACGATTTCATTTTAGTTTCTTATTGTTTTTTGATTATACCCGATTTACTGTTGTCTAAGTGTTCTAAATTGTGCGATATTGTTTTCATTTAACTATTAAGAACTATACAAAATTGTTCAAGATTTTGCATATTTTTATACAACTATTGCATAACAAACAACGATGTCATCATTCAGGAGAAAACAGGGAGATATGTAATAGATACAGCAACTGACGTAAATGTCCATCACCGTGACATTCCCCGGCCCTGAACCTGGGACTCGCCACCTGTCACCCAACGTCACTCTCGTTTCTCGGTACCGGTATTAATAAAAACTTGTATTTTGTTGCCAACTTGTTTTTACAACTGAGTTTTTGACATGTTGGTGCTTTGACAAGAGTGGATTTTAGACCTTAAGGGTATACACACAAAGATCTCTATTATACCGGTTTGCGGTAATTTGTTCGATGATGAGAAACGTTAACGACCCGAGAATGACGGTAATGAGACAACTGCTAAAGCTGAGTGTTGTGTACATGTTAAGATCTTTTGAATTGAGACAAAGACTTTATGGATACCTTGCGTTTAATCTTGTGTTCATTGTAATTGTGAAATTTCTTGGATGATAAGTCTTCGAGTGTGTTATTGTATAAGTCCGATAAAATAGAAACTGTTTTTACAATTTTAATTGTAATTTGTGATCCTACCAATCTACATTAGTTTCGCGTATTGGGTCAAGGCCCAAACTTCTCAAAGTCCTGCTGCGCGGGAGGCCTATGCCCTGAAGTAGGATTTTATAGGCCAGTTGATTGATTGACTTTTAAGTCGTGTACTCAATACAAGTAGACCATTTCCCTTGTATCTGTCTTCTGCAGGAGAGCTATTTCTATCTATGTATCTTAATACATCACCCTCGCACAGTTTAAATAAACTTGATATCTTTAACCTTAAAATTGCAGTTGTAATGGGTGTAGCAAGGAATTATTTTCTGAGGAATATCGTGTAGACTGGAGCCTGAAAAAGGTTTCATGAAGAACCCGCAATAGAGATCAGTATCCTCAGGTTATGCCACATTTGCTGGAATATAACAATGACATGTTACTAGTTACCTTGTGTTTGAAATTGATTTATAGGCTGAGAGCCATCTGCGCTTCCTTCATCGAAAAGTCTACCCAAAACAAAAGTTAAGCTAGTAAAATTACCGGGTATAAGGGACTTAATATCATTCCGTTGTCTTGGGTGACGGGTGCAGTGTGGCATTGATGAAGAATATAACTGTCTATCAGTGATTATATTGGTCTCATTCAATGCTGTTCTGTCATGTACGGTGGGGTCCACAGATTTCCCAATACAGGAGATGGGGCAAGCCGCGTTTAAAGTGCGACAAATGTAAGCTCAACGAGCATACACTGGCTGCCAGTTTACGTTCTGTGAGACGAGTCAAGACGCACGAATATTAAAAGAAATTAACGTTTTTTTCTAAAATGCCATCCTGTGCAATTGTAACATGCCATCATCGCAATGAATCAGTAAATTTACCAAGAATATAATAATTTTCACAGTAAGAACCGAAAAGAAATTGCGACACTGGGACTGCCTATAAACTTAGCGGCTTGTCCAGTCTAATTGTATATTCGGATGTTGCGGTGGTATTGCGTGGGGTCTATACTTATCGTAAAAAATGATTAAAAAGTAATAAAATGAGTATCCATCATCGCAATAAATACATTTGCTTCTAAAAAAATATCTCTTCGTTTCCGAGAATTTCATTTTTGAGCAACGTTGGGCCAACTTTTGAAAAGCTTATGTCATTGAGTACAACGGTCAAATACTAAAGGCTGATGTCATAAACTCACACTGTGGTTTACGAAAGGTAAGGAAAATATGGCATGGAGCCAGGGCCTCAATCCTCCTAATATACGACGCTGTTCAATCCATGTGTAAATTTGGTATTCCGGAACAACTTTGACGTTATTGTTTTAAAATGATAATTATGTATTTGAAGAATTGTCAAATGGTGTTACCAATTCAAATCCTACCACAAATCAGAACGAATTAGTGCAAAATTTCACTATTTAGTCACAATTAGTAATTGCGTATATTTTATCGTATTTTAAAATTAGCGGAATTGGGGATAAGGTTGAGGCAATTGCACTCAAGTAAGAGGCCGAGGGGATTCGGACATTGTGAACATGCTGACAGCGCAACAAGGTATTTCAATGGTAACATCTTCAAACATATTCTAGAGAATAGTTCTTTAGACTTAAATAAACAATATACTAAACAGATGCACAATCACGAAGAAATTTTGACAAAAAAATGTCCGAGCCGCGCTTCACATGCGTATTGTTATATTTATAAAAAAACCTATTCATAAAAAAAATTCTGAAAGGGTCCAAAATCAAAAGTACGAGCACATTACTATATCATTTTGGAATGTGATGAGCGACGTGGTTATGAATGAAAATTCTGCTCAATTGAGGCAAAGGGCAGAATTTTGACGCGTACACTTAGGACGCCCGGACCGATTAACCGACGACTTGCGAAAGTTCGCTGGTGGGGCTGGTTGAGGCAAGCGGTGGACCAGTATATCTGGCGCAAAATGAGCGAGACATATATCCAGCAGTGGATGAAAAGAGAGAGAGAGAAATACAGAATCATTTTTTTTCGGACAGTCAAGTGATTCAATATGAAATGTCCAAACCAAACTAGGAAAAATGGCACAGTGACTTCCCCGCGGGATTCAAATCCACGACCTCCGGGTTCCGCAGCTGAACGCTGTACCCACTAGACTACGGAGGCAGTTGTTAAAAAAATCATCATCATCATCAGCTCATTAAACGTCCTCACCGAGGGGAATGAGCTTACCCGTTCAGTCGTCCAACCCGCACTGGGACTTCACGCACAACCTTTGAATCTCTTCGCAAGCAAGAGGAGGTTTCCTCACACTGTTTTCCTTCACCGTAAGAGCATAGGATAACGTATACATATTTTCGAAAATTCGTAAACATTGGTACGTGGCGGGACTTGAACCTCAGCCCCCCCGGTAGGAGGGCAACAGTCCACACCATTGAGCCACCGATGCTTAATGCGATGATGATAGACATATAGAAATATACGAGAACTAAATATCCAAGATTTATTCAAGGTTCTGCAAATGCTACATCCGCGATAGGACATCAGAATAACATAGATTTGATTGTGTAAAACTCAGTTTAATATTGAATTCTGATGCCAGAGTTTCGTAACATAATTTCGTCTCTCCAAAAGATGGTTTATCATAAGACTCGCTAGATAACCCAAGCTCTGGATTATGTTTGTAGCAGTGATAATATTAATTACCCAACCTACTGACTTCACCGAAAATGGCAAAGAAAACTTTAACTCGACGCCTTAAAGCTTACTGTTGAATTTAAAGCTCCAAGATGGCATGGTAAGGATAACATTGGAATGGAATAGAGAACTTAAAAGCTGTCTGATAAAGTTTCAATTTGCCTGTATCAAGGTGGTTTGTAGGCAGTCGATATGGCTACATGCGCAGTGGGTGCCGAGCAGTTTGGCGACTGGTTGATCGACCAATCGATCGACTTCTCCCGGTGGCAACCAATCAGCTGATCCGGAGTCCTGTATCGATTCTGTATCCCGGTATTCAATTAGGATTACAAGCGGTTTGTTAAGTTTGGGATGTATATTTAGAGGTGGGGGTTGAGATCTTAATTAGGGTATTATCTGTTATAGCACTTTCGGGATCTTAGATAAAGTGTAGTTGAGTCGGTTTGGAAACCTAATATAAACTGTTGCTATCCAAAACTTTGATAGGACAAGTTGAGATAATATAGAAGTAGACACAACTTTCACACACAGATTCAGATTTCAAAGCATTAATTGCTTGTTTGCCTTTCCTCAAAGTCAACGAGGATAGCTACATCTGGTGTAATGATTACAAGTCAGCTATTTCCCAATTGTACCGGGTTCGATCTCTAGGCAGTACAAACGTGTGTATGAATGTGTGTTTAAATCGGTCTGACTGTTTCTATCATCATCAGCCTAATTACGTCCAACTGCAGGGCAGAGGCCTTCCCACATAACATCTATATGTATGAATTTACAACAAAAATACATATAAGTATGTTAATCCGTTGTTTAGTACTCGTACCCAGTAGAGTTTCAATGTATACCTTGGGTAGCGATTGAGACCTTGGGTCCTTGAGCAAACGAGGCCAAATTATTTTTAAAAGATCTGTCAGTTCGTTTGATTGAGGCTACAGGGGTATTTACATTTTTAATCATAATAAATAATTGTATGTACCTTGGGTATAGATTGCGCTGAGTGAATACGGATAACTATTTATTTATTTATCTAGGACGAAACACGCACTAGGTATAACCCAAATAATTAATAATAACTTATTTGACGACTCCGAGTTCAACCCCAGGCAGTACAACATTTGTGTGCATGAACATGTCTGTTGTAATGGTCTGGGTGTTTTCATAATAATATGTATGTGTTTACAAAACTAATGTATATAAGTAAGTTTGTCCGCAATGTCCGCTGTTTAGTTCTCATAATACAGGTTTCACGCTTAACTTGGGGCTATATGGCGCTGTGTGAATGTCAGTGGATTATTATTTTTATTCATTTATTATTTATTTATTTTTAATTATTTAGTAAAAACTGTCACCTAATGGTGTATGATACGCCTGGCCATGACAGAGCGACACAAATTTAATGTAGCTTATTGAAAGTTAAGTAGGAATTTTTGACATCCGAAATAAAAATCATCCCAAATAATTAATAATATTTCAAATTGTAAAATCAATATCAAATTGCAAGATTTAAAGAATCTAGTAAAACTGTACGTTGCAAAACGCTGTCAAGGACAAAGTAGGGGTTCGGAACATGTGACCGAGTGGGGTTGTTGCTTAGTGAATTCCCTCCCGGGGGCTGTTTAGGGGTGTCATTTCATGAGTTAGGACTAGACTGAGAATGGTTTGTTCCCACTTATCAGGTCGGTTTTCTCCTTCATCCGAGGTTCGACCCACTCTGAGTCGCCATTAGGCTTGTTACATATTTTTTACATTTACATCCGAAAAAAAGGAATAAATATCTATTACTGAGATAATCATAATTGCTATCATTTTCATCTAGCAGAATCCAGTCAGAATCAGAAATCGACCCACTTGACTCGAAAGCGTACCGGGGTTCGATCCCCGGGCTCTACAAACATTTGTGTTCATGGACGTGTCTGTTTGTTTTCACAGACATCTCAATGTTTGTATTGGTCTTGGTGTTTTCCATGTATTATAAGTATGTGTTTACTGAAAAAATGTATATAATGTACGTTTGGTTATACGTTGTTTAGTACCCATATTACAGGCTAAATGCTCACTTTAGTACTAGATGGCGCTGTGTTAATGTCAGTGAATATTTATATAAATAAAAATGATATAACTAAACACTACGTCGCAAACCGATGGCCGTAAGAGCGAAGAGTGGAGACCGCGTCTTGGCAAGCGTAGCGTAGGACGCGCGATCGCCCGATGGACCGATGGATTTGCGAAAGGTCTCTGGTAGAGGCCGGTTGAGAAATGTCCATCAGTGGACTGCAATAAGTTAAGATATACTATCATCATCAATACAGCACATATGTCCACTGCTGGACGAAAGCCTTCCTTACTGACTTTTACAAACTGACATGCATCCATTTTTTTATTGAACGAACCTGGAACCTGCATAGTAGATGTTAAAATCAAAAGCATTACTCCATACAGGTCATTATGTTTAGGTAACCCTACCGCTTCCCCCCCTCGCTCCCCCCGCGCTATAAATAGCCGTCCTCAGTCACTGCCAAGGTCGCGATCGATGCTCGGGTGTGTTCGGCACGCGCTCGGAATACTTCGGCTGTTTTCGGACGAGCCGAGGGGTTGCCGAATGGAAGGGCGACTAATCTCAACGAAAATGGCTTTTATTTATGAATTGCGATTGTAAAATGATTTGTTGAATTCCTTTTTAATATTAATAAACAATACTTTAATGAGCCAACGAGCTCATTGGAGTGGACTGTTGCCTTCTGATCTGGAGGTTCTAATCCCACCACATACCAATGTATTTTCGGTTTTTAGAAATTATGTACGTTATCCGACGCTCTTACGGTGAAGGAAAACATCGTGTGGAAACCTACGCACGCCTGCGAAGAGATTCAAACGTTGTGAATGAAGTTGGCCAATCCGCCCTGGGCCGCATGGATGACGAAGGTCCCCGTTTACGGTAGGCTCCTGTCCCCGGTGAGACATTTATGAGCTGATGATGATGATATGGTAAGTATGTAGGTAGGTACTTAGTATATTACATACATACGTATAGTAGGTATTGTAAATATCGATAATTATTAGCTACCTACTTATAGTGATGGATAGTATGATAAGTCCGTTGTAATCTTTATGTTACCCACAATTATAAGATCCTTCATCATCAGCTTATAATGGCCCACTGCAGGGTACAGGCCTTCCCTTAGAACACAGCTTTAGAGGATTGGGCCATAACCCACCACGCGGGTCCAATGCGGATTCATCATCATCATTATCGGCTCATTAAACGTCCCCACTGACGGGCACGAGCCTACCGTGATTACCTACGGTGATTAGGCCTTAGTCGTCCACGCGGGCCCAGTGCGGATTAGGCGACTTCACACACAACCTTCGAATCTCTTCGCAGGCGTGCATGAAGGTTTTCTCACGATGTTTTCCTTCACCGTAAGAGCGTCGGATAACGTACATATGTTTTCGAAAATTTGAAAACACATTGGTACGTGTCGGATCTGAACTCAGCCTCCCGTAGGAAGGCGACAGTCCACACCATTGAGCCACCGATACTCAATGCGGATTGGTGGGTGAAAAAATATTATTATAGAAATAAAAATAAACATCTAAATAAATAAATATTTTCTGACACTCCACAGCGCCATCTAGTCCCAAACTAAGCATTTAGCCTGTAATATGGGTATGAAACTACGTTTTGAAATATATACATATTTGTAATTACATATATATTATACGTAGAAAACATCTAGATCAACACAGACATGCACGCAAATGTACTGTCCGGGGATCGAACGAGTTGATTTTAACGAGTGGGTAATTACTTCACATAATACCCACAAGAGGGCGCTGATACATGAAAAAGCGCTGTATATTTAAATTTGTTAACTAACAGGTTTGCAATAACGCGAATTGTATCAACCCATTATATTTAAAAAAAACACAATTTATGTAATACACATTATAGTATCATCATTGGGACCAAATTAATTATTTTAAGCAACAGATAACAAGTTAATGTGTAAAATAATGTTTAAATTGAGGAATTCCTCTGAGCGAGCAAAAGCAAAATGAGCCACCATCTTGTCGACATTCCGTCCATACAGTCACTGAGTCAGTAAGGCGCAAACGCGGCACAGAACGCACGTCTCTGCTGTTTTTTACTTAATAATCAGGAAATGAACATCTGTGCAGTCCCTTATTGCACAAGCAATTCTATGGACAACCTACGCTGACTTTCTCGACTTCCGGAAAATCAGAGAAGGTATGCATTAATATAGGTACTTCATATAACATTTTTTATTTTATTTATTTATTTATTTATTTTTATTTATTTTTGACATATTTGAGAATGTTTATCGTATGTGCTGTAGGTACTTCTTCATGTATACATCTTCTGTCACGGTCAGGCGTATCACTTACGACCAGGTGAGCGCGCTGACCGGACTTCTCTTAAAGTCATAAAAGTAAGAACTGCAAACAGTTCTGGGGGTAACCACAATCTCTTAAAAAAGTTATATGTTTAGGTCACTGGTGTAAATAATTATATGAATTTGGATCACGCCATATATAGAAAACGGACGGACTGTCATTAATACATTAAAATGTGTCCCACGAAATAATACAATGTATACATTGGCTTGTTTCATCGTGCCCACAATGAGAGCGCCTGTTAATCGGCCATACCTACTTTACTATAAACGAGTATGCTCGGTGCGGGGAGGCTGCACCGTTCTTAGTGGGAGGGGGAGGGGGGAATACTAAGCGAGCGACGTATTCACAAATATTGTAGTTTTTTTAATTCACGGTTACTCACTCGTAAGATTTTAAGTTACCTTTACCCAAAGTTACATTGATAAAGTATATAAATATAAATAAAATTAAAGTGTAAGTTTTGTAATATTAAAATTATGATTTTTATTCTTCATACATATGAATATTGATATGTTACATACGCCAAAGTATTAGGTAGCAGTGGACAAATTTTGACTGTGTTTTGTCTGTCTGTCTGTTCCGAGTTATCTCTGAAATGGCTGGAAAGATTTGGACGGGACTTTTTTTGGCAGGTAGCTGATGTTATAAGGTAGTACTTTCATCATAAGCTCATTAAATGTCCCCACCGAGGGGCACGAGCCTACCCGTATAGGGTGATAGTCGTCCACGCGGGCCCAGGGCGGGTTGGACGACTTCACACACAACCTTTAAATCTCTTCGCAGGCGTGCACGAAGGTTTCCTCACGATGTTTTCCTTCACCGTAAGAGCGTCGGATAACGTACATATAATTCTGTAAAAATCTAGCCAAGTTTCGATGGAGCTGCTTGATTATCTCTAAAAGAATGAAATCAAGACAAAAGACGTGCCAAGTCTAAGGTTCCTTACTGCAATAATTAATTATTATGGTTGATTTGTGACTTGGCCGTTGAAGAGTACACAAGATACAAACTAGGTGCTTCATGAACCATTGCACCAATCTTCGCCAGAACGCGTACTCATTGACGGTACAAATTTGCACTTGGAAAACGGTGATTCAAGCCCATCGATTGAGGCCTGATAAAGCCACTAACGTATAAAGAATGTTCAACGGCCAAGTCACACACATAACCATAATAATTAATTAATTGCAGTAAGGAACCTTAGACTTGGCACGTCTTTGTCTTGATTTCATTACTTTTTAGAATAATCAAGCAGCTCCATCGAGACTTGGCTAGATTTTTTTACAGAATGTTTTGGGTGGGATTTTACTTCTTTTTGTAGAAACTTGAAAAGAATATAGACGACCATTGGGTGTAATGTTGAAATGTCGGCTACTACACCAAGGTTCGATCCCGGCAGTACCTACAAAATTTGTGTGCACCAACATGTCTGTTTGTATTGGTCTAGCGCGCTCGACTTGGGGGGGCACTACCGTGCCCCCGATTTTTGACATCGGATGAAGCGGCCCACCATGTTAATATATATTGTTTAAAGGCGGTATGTCAATCTTTATAGTTTGGCTGGGCTCTTTTGTTATCTAAGCAGGGTCACCAGGTACTTCAGATCTTCGATTATCCAAGTTATTATAGTTTCCCTTTATGTAACCATTAAACCCTGACTCTACCAAATTTCAGCTCTGTGAGTTAATGGGAAGTACTAGTTCTATTTTGATGATTTTGTTATCTTAGCAGGGTCACCAGGTACTCCAGATCTTCGATTTTCGAAGTTTTCATAGTTTTCCCTTTATGTAGCCATTAAACCCTAACTCTGTACCGAATTTCAGCTTTCTGAGTTAATGGGAAGTACTAGTTCTATTTTGATGATCATGAGGAGTGAGTGAGTGAGTCTGTCGAAAATGCGAAACTTTGCTTTCGCTTAACGTCGGAACTAAATGACCTACAGACTTGAAATTTTGGATTTAAAGTAAGTTATTATATCTTACAGATGACGAAAATTTCAGCGCTCTGGTATTATCCAAAGATTCTCAATCGGGGCCTGAAAATGCGGCGAAATGGATCCTGTAAAGGATGGTACGCAGTGTTTGCTTCGCGCTCGACTTGGCAGGGGGCACTGCCGTGCCCCATATTTCTAAAATTCGTAAACACATTGGTACGTGGTGGGATTTGAACCTCAGCCCTCCCGGTAGGAGGGCAACAGACCACACCATTGAGCCACCGACGCTCTGTAAGGTAATACTTAGGCTTCTTTTATTTTCGAAAAAGTAATTATATTAAGCGCGGCGGCCGCGCGTCGCATGAGTTGCGCGCTTTAACGTGACTTAACGAAACGTGACTTAACGAAATGATTTTGGGGTATGTTTTAGTGATTGAGAAAATTCTCCCGCAGTAAAAGCCCACGCGTGGACACCACGCGGAACAACATTAGCCTAAGTTTTTCCTTATAACATCAGCAACCTGCAAAAAAGTCCCGCCTAAATCTGTCTATCCATTTCAAAGATTATACGTAACAAATATACAGACAAAAAATTTAAAATTGTTATACTGGTGTATATATTATTATTATTCGGGTTTTGGGGGCTATTCAGGCCTACACAGACCTGTAGTCACTTCGACCTAGAAGGTCTTTTGTGACTCGCTCCCCTTTTAGAGTTCATCCTAAAAGTTGGGCACTTTTTACAAAGTTTTACTGGTGTATATAACGACAACGTATATATATTTATATGCATGCAGAAAAAATGGTTATTTCAATATGACAAACAGACACTACTATTTTATTTATATGTATAGATTTATCCATAAACAGAACATGTCTGTTTGTAGTAGTTCGGGTGCTTCTATGTAGGTATCATCATCATCATTACAGCTTCATATGTTCACTGCTAAAAGAAGGCCTCCCCTAGGTCCATTATGTAGATACCTATGATACCATTTTTTCACAAAAAATATAAGCATCCATATCCATCCATTATTTACAACCCATATAACAAACTCCTTACGTTAAGTAACTTCCTTTGACCGCCAATGACGCCTCAAGGCGTCAGATACAATAGATTTTCTAGTGTGTCTGGATTCCCGGCGATCAATGGGTTGAATAGGGATGATGACAATTTTTTTTCTGTTATTATATCGATGGACCGCATAATAATAGAAACGTTGGTAAAAAAATTACTCCGTTAACATTAAAACTCACAGAGATTTTTCAATTATAAAAACACATTAAATGGACTTTCCCAAAAACGCTTCATACAAATACCTAGTTATGACGTCACGCATCAGTGATACGCATAGTTTGTGAATTTTGTACTAAACTATATTAAATGTTGTGTTTACTAAAACGGTTTCTTAGCAAAAGTTGCTTTAAATTGTATGTGTTATCCTTTTGTTAACAAATTTTTGACAATTAATGTACTTTAAAAATGGACTTGGAACTTTGAAGACTAATAAAACTCATAAAACATGAGTTTTCGAGCTGAGAGTAAGCACATCGTTATATTTAACCCAGATTTGTAATAATATGAAATAGTTCTTACAATTTCAGGACCCAGTCATCATGCCTATTAGGGTAACATTGTACTGTATGATGTGTCTGTAGATATAGTCATATATATAGTATAAAATATATTTTCATTCCACACAAATGTACCCACCCCTAAATGTTGGTGTATGTTTACAGATGTATAGAATGGCTAAGTGCAATAGGACGGGGACATCGTAGTTCACAACTCATGGCGCCCGGAAAACGACATCTGCTGGTCATCTGCCAGAGGCACTTTGATCCGGATGAGCTGATTTATATTGGACTTAGGAAGACAACCTTGAAACCTGATGTTATGCCCACAAAGAATATCCCTACGCAATCCGAACAGTAAGTTCGGAATACTTACATCTCGAAAACTGGTTTTAGTGATACCTATATGTTGTGCAATATACGACTACATGCCATGACAATACATGTAGAGTAATGGTTGTGAAGTCAGATACTGCACCAAGGGTTCCGGATTTCGATCCTATTGTAATACACACATTTGTGTGATCTTGTCTGGTGTTTTCTACGCATAATATGTACATATATTTTTACAAAAATATATGTAAGTACATCCTCCGTTATTTGAGCCCGTAGTACAAAAATTATTACGTCTGTAAATTTTATTATTTATTTAACAATAAAACACGCAGATCAGCAGTGGATCTGAAAGGCTAAATTTTTAACCATTACTCTAAATGGCTTTATATGTTTCACATTTTATGTTATTGACATATTTTCTTTTTTTTCCATAGAATGAAAATGAGAGAAGAGTTTGAGAAGCTACTTGACCATTTCTTGCACAAAAACACAGCTCGGGTTATAAAAAGTCAGTTAGCATTAATGCATTCGAAAGATAGCTGCAAGTTCGCGCATAGCTTTCGGCTTTTCTGTCTGAAGTTATGCTTGGCGTGGCCCAAACACTACGCAGCACTACAATCAACGCTGCAACTACGAAATACAAGATCCTTAAGGGAAGACTTCCTCATGTCCGTCATCACTGATCGATCTATTTATCTGAACCTTTTAAATGATAAAATCACAAATATGAAAGACTTAAACAAGAATTGCACAGTGCTGATAAGCAAGGTTGATTTAATGCCACACATTTTCTACCACGTCAAAGAGGATGCCTTTTATGGGTTTTGCCAAATAAATGGAATCAAAAGTCCCGAGGCAGCACGATATGCCATCGTGGTGACGGTGCGGGGCCTTTACAGCCAGTGGCTCTTACCAGTCGACTACGCCCTATTTTCAACGCTGGACAAAAGTATTGTTGCCCTTTGGGTAGAATCCGTCATCACTAAGTTATTGTCTGGCGGGCTATATGTCCGTGTATGTATCTCTGATCTAGAACCAACCTTTTTAACCAGATCTATAAAACACCAGGTAGGCCCTGAAAGGCCAATATTTGAAGTCTCAGAGTCTCAAATATACTATGTCTACAATCCGAGTTCATTGATGGTCAACTTTATGATTGTTTTCATGGTTTATGAACTTCGAATTGATGATACAGTTGCTAAATGGCAGGACATAGTTACATTTTACAATATAGATTGTAAAAGGGAACATAGACTCGTGCCCGAGTTAACTGAAGAACACGTCAGTCCAAAGCATCTAAACAAAATAGATAAAGGTATTGTGAAAACTGTGGTAAGCTACCGCGTTGCGGCTGGAATGTCCGCTTATATTGACTTCGGACAAATGCCTGAATCTGCAAAGGGCACTGTCAAGCTATTGATGATAATGATTAAAGTGTTCGATTTTATAAATGGTGATACGGGCAAAATTAAAAAATCTTCCGCTGACGCTAACACTATGATAAATTTGGCTTCGGAGGCACTGACTTTATTAGGACCCTTAAAAATATTCCACAAGGGTCAAGACGTCACACATACGTATGACATTCTGGACAAGCTTCGCATTTCAATAAAAGCCGAGTTAAACCTCCTTCAAAACATGCAATGGGAAAGATTACCCTGTTTCTCAACAAAATATATCAAAGCTGACATTATAAATATACATATTAATAAAGTACGCAAGGCAAGTAAAAAGGGCCACATTATACCATGGAAACTTATATCGATGTTTCGCAAGCTTCAAACCCGGAGCATTTCACTAGTGAAAAATATGTACGACACTCCAGAGGATGTAGCTAAAATGCTTTATAAATACTTAAAATCCGAGTTGGAACCAATACCGTTTAATACAAATATTCATGTTTCTCGATTGCCGATGTTAGTTAGAAAATCGGAATATACAGAGTTTAAACTTGATACCTCTTATCAAGTATTGCAAGTTAGTATATTTCTGATGGAAAAATCTTGGGAAACACATACTAACTGTGTTTTACCCCAACAAGAAACTACTCCGGATGTAAAGGACTATTCAAGGTATATAAAAGTGTTCGGTTCATCGCGGCCCCCGCAAGATTATAAAAGAGTTCCCTGCGACCGAATGTTGGAATTTGTAGAATTTATGGACACAAATTTAAAGAAAACAATCTTGAACACTTGTACAATGTCAAATCAGTTGCAAAAAATAGTAATAGAGGCATTACAAAAGATCAAGTTCGATACGAAAATCGTGCCCTGCCGTTGTTTTCCAAGCAATTATTTTATAACTTTGTTCTATAGACTGCGTATATCCCTTATTCTCAAAGAGAACTACAGAAAATTTAAAAATGCTTTTCATACAACAAATCATTTAAAGTTGACATTTACACAATTGAAGTAAATATATGTTACAGTACAATAATAAGCTATTTAATTTTCTGAAGAAACCGCCCTATACGAATAAAATTTATATTGAGCTTTCATTTTTGTTGAAATTCTGTAAATATAAGTAAATGTAAACCATCAGATTGGTTTGATATATTTACAGAATTAGAACAAAAATATAAATCACTGCATAGTATAAAACAATATCGCTTTTTTGTCCCTATGTCCGCTTAAATCTTAAAACTACGCAACGGAATTTGATGCGGGTTTTTTAATAGATAGAGTGGTTCAAGAGAAAGGTTTATATGTATAATAATATCCATTAAAAAGTAGGGAAATGCTGTTATTTTTGAGGTTTCTAATGCGATGTCGTAAATAATTTAATTTTTTCCGCTTACTTTGCAAACGTAGGTTGAACGCTAAGAGATTTATAGCTTCATATAATATGCTCGGCCACTGGAGCCTTCACAGAATTGAGCCTGGAATAATATCATTATTTCTATGGAAGGCTACGATTAATATACGAATCTCCCGACATCTAATACTAGTAGTACTAGGTGGTAGGCTCGGTACTGAGTCGTCTAGATAGGCATGTACCACCGCAGTGCCAGATATCGTCCAGAGAAAAGTGTTTTGGAATGAGAACACTGTAGCTAGTGAAATTACCGGGTATAAGAGACCTAACATCTGTTGTCGCTGGTTGCGGGCGCAGTGCGGCATTGTCGGGGGAATAATAACTGTATCAGTTATTGGTCTCAATCATTGCCGCTCTGTCATGGTCAGGCGTATTACTTAGTATTCATTCCAGGTTTTCAGGGGACTAAGGATGCGTCCCGTTCGGGACGCTTAAGTCCCGATTAACTATATAAAAAAATCAGATATTTCATTAAAAAATATATATTTACGCTATATAACTTCTACTAATTACTCTTCATCTTCATCATCTCATTAAACGACCCCACCGAGAGGCACGAGCCTACCCGTATAGGGTGATTAGGCCTTAGTCTTCCACGCGGGCCCAGTGCGGGTTGGACGACTTCACACACAACCTTCGAATCTCATCGCAGGCGTGCATGAAGGTTTCCTCACGATGTTTTCCTTCACCGTAAGAGCGTCGGATAACGTACATATATTTTCGAAAACACATTGGTACGTGTCGGGATTTGAACCTCAGCCCTTCCGGTAGGAAGGCAACAGTCCTCGCCTTGAGTGAATATACTAGGACTAGGAATTGGCTTTGAAACCATAGTAAAATAATTTTTATTACAACCAAAGTAACTGATAATTACTACTATACATCACTGTCAAATTCAAAATGGCACATCATCAGCGCCACATCACATTTTTAATTGTAACCTGTCACGATCTGTAACCTCAAATCCCTATTTTTTTTTTGCCTCGTGTCCTAATTTAAAACAAAATCAAACCTGGCAACACCTGTCCTGACACTTATAACAAAAAAATAGTTACGATTTAGGCCATAGCTATTTGAAAACCTCGAGTATAATTTTACAGCCTTATCATCATATTGGTAAACCATAAATTACAGTTTACGATGTCCAAGCAATAAATGTATATTGATTTAAGCGTGAAACTAATTATTATGCGTTAATTTATGCGTGAAAATAATTGTGTTAACTGAAATGTTGCTTCTCGTTGCTTTTTGTGAGTACTTCACTTAAATTTCAATATAAGTATTGTGCACCAGGGACCTTAGGCTCGTTGTTTAGGCTGAGAGCCATCAGCGCTCGACATTTGTTCGGTAAAGCTGTGAAGGCCACCTGCGGCCAATAGCGATAAGTCATTCCGAAAAAAAAAGAAGCTGCTACCTCTGGCGACTATCCTGAGGTTGCAGCTTCTTATTTTTTACACCCACCGATTCGAATCGGGCCCACGTCGTGGGTTACGATCCAAATACCGAAATGCTATGTCCGCGTATGGAACCTGGAACTGTCGATGTAAAAGCCGACTTCTGACCTGATACATCACATATCCATCAGCTATACTGCGATAGGTAAAGTTTGGTGAAGATATATATTGGTGCGATAGGTAAAGTGGGTTTGTTATCAATTAATTATAAAGGAAATTCTTTAAAATGCCTAATATACAGTGCCTAGTATGTCAATAATTTGGCATACCTTGTGTAAATACTTAGAATCCTTCAACAAAACTAGGCCATGACTTATGGTTTTACGTATATCGTCATCATCATCAGCTCGTATAACGTCCCAACCGAGGGGCACGAGCCTACCCGTGAAGGTGTCGTAATCGTGCACGCGCGCAGGTTTCCTCACGATGTTATCCTTCACCGTAAGAGCGTCAGATAAACGTAGATATAATTTCGAAAATTGGAACATTGGAACGTGGCGGGATTTGAACCTGCGCCCTCCAGGTTGGATGGCACCAGTCCACACCAATGAGCCACCGATGCCGACGTATATACCGCCGCATATTTGTGGGCGTTGTGGTCGCTAATATTCATTTTTGTTTGGTTGATATATATGAATGAAGTCATTAGCGCAACATATGGTGACTCCATGATTGAGCTGGGGGTCAAGGAGTTCATAGGAGAGGATAAGAAGGTCGCTGAAAACTTACGGAAAAGGATACAAGGGATCCGACTGCCTCTGATGCCTTTAGATTTTAAAACGGCTGATAATTTTTTGCTTAACATTAAAAGGGTAACTTTATATCAATTATGTTATATTTCTTTAGTTATTTCATCATCATCAGCTAATTAAATGTCTCCACCGAAGGAAACGAGACTACCCGTATAGGGTGTACAGAATTTAGTCATCCACGCGGGCCCAGTGCGGGTCGGATGACTTCACGCACATCCTTTGAATCTCTTCGCAGGCGTGTGCAGGTCTCTTCACGATGTTTTCCTTAAACCGTAAGAATGTCGGATAACGTCCATATATTTTTGAAAATTCGCAAACATATTATGTATCTACTTATATTAAAATAACTAAATATCTTCAATGCCATCTAGGCCCAAGCTTAGACTATTCTACAATATGGGTACTAAACAACTGATAAACATACTTAGGAATGCTATTTTGTAGATACGATAGGATCATACACGCAAATGTTTGTGTGCGGCTCGGAGATCGAACCCGTGACATGTGACTAAACGTCTGGAGGCCTGTCAGGGCGCTCACTTGATGGGAAGTGATACGCCCGACTATAACAGAACGGCATTGAAGGAAACCAACAATTGATAGTCATATTCTCCATCAATGCAGCACTGCACCCGTCAACCGAGAAAACACAAGTTAAGAAACCTTTTAAACCCGGTAATTTTACTAGCTAAAGTGCCTTCATCCCGAAACACAAAATTGCATAATACTCCTATTTCAAGGGAAAATGTCTGGCACTACGGTGGTACCTAGGCGACTCAGTACCAAGTAATATCTTTCGTTGAAATGTCAGTTTGATTATTGATTACCATCAATATGTTAAAAAGAAGATATTCTTTTCCATAAAACAATGGACTTAACAGGTTGAGTTAGCTGAAACGCGAAGAAACATGTTCATAGGGGAACATTATTGGAACCAGACAAATATTTTGAAAAAAACAGCAACGGATATTATGCAGCAAATCATTTACCAAACACAGTACCGCATGAAGGACTTGCAGAAAATCCTCGATAAGCACTCCTCACGGATCGAGTAAGCCATTAAATAATAAATAAATAAATATCCACTGACATTCACACAGCGCCATCTTGCCCAAAGTTAAGCGTGAAGCCTGTATTATGGGTACTAAACAACTGATAAACATACTTCTATACATTTATTTGTAAATACATACATATTATATACAGAAAACAAAAACACCCAGACCATTACAAACAGATAAGTTCATGCACACAAATGTTTGTACTGCCCGGGGATCGAACCCGGAACCCTTGGTGTAGCAGCCGACGTCTCAACCGCAACACCAATCTGATTTAAAGATATTTTAGCCATGGACACTGACTGCGGGATTGGTTCACAAGTTCAAAGTCACTCAACGCGCAATGGAGCGAGCTATGCTTGGAGTCTCTTAGTGATAAGATCAGAAATGATTTAATCCGTAAGAGAACTACAGTTACCGACATAGCCCGCCGGATCAGCAAGTTGAAGTGGCAGTGGGCTGGTCACGTATGTCGCAGAACCGATGGCCGTTGGAGCAGACGAGTTCTGGAGTCGAGACCGCGTCTTGGCAAGCGTAGCGTAGGACGCCCTCCGGTCCGATGGACCGACGACTTGCGAAAGGTCGCTGGTGGAAGCTGGATGAGAAAAGCGGAGGACCGGGATATCTGGCGCAAAATGGGGGAGACCCATGTCCAGCAGTGGACTGCGATAGGTTGAAGAGAAGTTCGAGAAGAAAGATATTTCAATGTAATTTTATAAAAGACTTGAAATGCTTTCTCGACAAGCTTTTTCTTTATTTAAAATTGTTCTGGTACATCCACAAAGTACATTGCTGAATAATATCCTCTCCTAATAAGTTCCATTACACAGTTGTTTTGAATCATAACATAACCCTCCGCGTCGTTTCAATGTATACGAGATTCTCGTTTGATATGCTGCATGATGCACTACCATCAGATGCGGTTTGCACAGGTTCAAAAAGTTATGTTCTTGGACCACTTCATCATCATCATCAGCTCATTAAATGTCCCCACCAAGGGCATGACCCTACCCGGTCTTAGTCTTCCACGCGAGCCCAGTTCGGATTGGTTGACTTCACGCACAACTTTTGAATCTCTTTGCAGGCGTGCGCAGGTTTCCCTCACGACGTTTTCCTACACAGTAAGAGCGTCGGGTAACTAACATGTAATTTCGAAAATTTGAAATCACACGTACCAAACGTGGCGGGATTTGATTCTGTGCTCTCTCGGTAGGAAGGTAACAGTCCACACTATTGAGCCACCGTTTACTATCTTTATTTCATCGCAGGTACCGTTTAGCATTCATATTCTGCCGGCTCGACACGCTGCTCAATGAGATGAACGAAATGAACACCCGCTCCAACAGAAGCACAACGGAAGTAGGCTACCTCCACAAGAACCGAGTATACACCCATATCCTGTACTACCTCCACATGCTCAAGAAAAACACCGACGTCACCTATATAGTAGAGCACGTTATTGATATCTACACAAAATACATGGCGTCGGGCGAATATATCAAGAGTAAAGTTGCCGGGATCGCGTCTCCTGTACCACAAGTTACAGAACCTGGCAAAACTGCGCCAGATGGTAAAGGTGATGATTTGGAAAAGCCCAAGGAACATGCTCCACCCCCAGAACAACCTGCAGCTGAAGAACCACCTGGCGAAAGTGTTAAAGATAGTCCGACAGGCGAGCAAGGAAAAGATTAAATATTCTTTATGCGCAATAAATGTGTCAAATTCACCCAGAATGACTAAAAGGAAGGATTATGTTCAAAATCTGAGAAAATACTAAGTACAAATAAATATTTATTTATTTGTCTTATTTCATTTGAATTGTGTAAAATAACTTTAACAGAAACATCGGTTCGTAAATTCATTTATTGTTTTAATAAACTTGCACTTTTTATTTAAAAACACCAAAACCAGCTGGTCTGTCAAACAACACTCACCAATCTTTTTATTTACAAATACCTAAAAACTTATTGGCCTATCACCCAAAAACAATGAACCCTAACCCTATCCTAAATCGATATGAAGTATTTCCTTACAAGGTATAAATTTATAGCTTGCATTATTTTTTGCCATGTCCCCCATACTGTCAGCGCACGTTTTCAGCCCATTCCATTGTTTCGCGAACATTGATTTTTCCACTATAGCAAACATTCTAATCGGAATCGCTTAAAATTCCAAATATCTCATCCGGAATGGGTTTGTCCATCCCACGGCGTCGACACTCCGGAATGCGTTCCGTTATTTATGTCGCAATCATCCCCCCTACCCCCTCGCAAACGCGTCAATTGATCATATTTATATCTTTGTTTTCGCTGAGTTACGGGAGCCACTGGTGGGAATTGTGTTTTATTACATACTTGTATGATTTAACGCCTTTGTACGAGGGTTCGAGTGATCCTGGTAAATCCTAAGTCATACGTGAATTTTATTGGATGGGTGGTCGCTTTCTCAAGTTCTTCATATACTACTTATCAATTCTTCTGCAGCCACCAGCCTCTCTCTTCAACCTATCGCAGTCCACTGCTGGACATAGGTCTCCCCCATTTTGCGCCAGATATCCCGGTCCTCCGCCACCAGCCTGGTAAAACTGAAAATCCTCAATAGATTGCAGATATAAATTCCGATAAAATAAGTACTTGTTACTATAGTCGAAAGTATGAGTATATTAGGCAATGAAATAAAAAATATTGAGTTCTTTAAGTCGTAAAATGTTTATTTATATTGGCACATAAACACTAGTTTAAGAATAAATATAGAAATTAACACCTTACGATAGAAAAGTATAATATTATAAAGGTACGAAGTATAAAGCAAGTGGCAACACCAACCAACAACACGCTCTCTTGAATGAGGGAACAAAAGCGCTATCTGCGCTCGCCAATTACCCGGTGAAGCTGTAAAGACCATCAGCGGCCAACAGCGGTAGTCAGTTCGAAATAAAGACTGGCTTATTAATAAACCATAAAATTGTGATGATCGCAATCATAAATATTATACTATATTCAGTTATATTATGATATTAAAAATATCTGAAAACTACCAAGAACTGTGATTTGCTAGTAACCTTAAGTACCTATTTATGTTTTCCAACCAAGAAAAAATAAATCATTAAGATTATTTGTGCATAGTTTCTTGAATTATTTAATTATGTTGTTATAAATAATTTTCAGAGTAAAAATTATAAATAATTTACTGAATCATATTTTGCTCAACTAAAATTATTTACACAAAATATCTTCTATTCAACCTATCGCAATAGACATAGGTCTTCCCCATTTTGCGCAAGATAGCCCGTTCCTCTGCTTTTCTCATCCAGCCTCCACCAGCGACCATTCGCAAGACGTCGGTCCATCGGGCCGGAGGGCGTCCTACGCTACGCTTGCCAAGACACGGTCTCCATTCCAGAACTCGTCGGCTCCAACGGCCATCGGTTCTGTGACATACGGGACCAGCCCACTGCCACTTCAACTTGCTGATCCGAAAAAATATCTTTATATTTCAAAGTATCTTATTGCGTTATTAATAAACATGATAATTATGTAATAACTGCAATAAGCAAAAACAATTTAAAAAATGTACTTTGAAATTTATTACAATAGTTTTGTTTTAAAACGTTTATTTTTATCCGTTTAGTAAGACTTAGTTATACTACTTTTACGGTCTGTAAAAATATATGTTTCAAAATAATTGTGCAATTCAATCTTTAAAGTAGGTCGTTAAATAACAGGCAGGATGTGAACTCCTGTACATATAAACATAAAAAGAGGATCAAAGATCTTGTAACAAGCTTTCATCCCTGATTCAAATGTTGTCTGTTTTATAATTATATTGTTATCATGGTGGAATACTCTTATATTCAAACCGAGTAACCCTGGAGTAAAAAACTTCAGACTCCTATATTTGAGCTTTAACTGTCACCAAGAACCACTAGATAGCAGCTGTAGTTTTGGCTAAATCTATATACATACTCTAAAAGGTCTTATTGTCTCCACCTTTAGAGTCACCCGCTTCATTATCAAACTCCTCTTCGATCCTCAATAGAGCATCCAAGACTTGTCTCTTGAGCTGGTTCTGAAGTTTTCTCGGAAACCTCTTGGCGCTCTGGCAGACGCTTGCGAAGAACAGCTCCAAGGAGTCGTGGTCTCCATTCCCAGGGTCCCACACTTCTGACTCTTGATCGGATTGTGGAGCTTCTTCCATTTCGTCTATCTTCACGTCTGAGTCCTTGATTTGACGCTCGTTTCTGAGGATAAAAATAATTAGCTTATAATGAGGACACTGGTCTAAATGTCGTGACATGGTTGTTTATAAACACTTGTGACATCAATTAGGATAAGAGTCATTTTGCTTATTTGGCTAAATGATACTAAGTCTTTCAAATAACATGATGTTTCTTCTTAAAGGAGTCCTTCTAAACTGATAACCATATAGCTTATATGCATTTGTCAACAATCATTATTTTTTAGGTAAAAAACAAATTAAACGATCTTCCTCAGACTCAACTCCCAAGTTTTAACTCAGAAAATAATAAAAACTCGAGTTCCTATTAAAATCTGCTTAATTTCTGGAATCCTTACAATAAACCAACCGTAGTAATCGCATCAGCACAAGCACCTCCCGTCAAAAGGTAAAATTACAATTAAGTCGACTCTAACATTTTGAAGAGGTCAAACGTGAATCATCAGTTATTTATTGACAAGCCGTCCAAATTGAAAGGAACTGAGAATTGGTATTAGCGATTCGAGTGGAAATGGACACTTGAATCTTCCGCTTTGCAATTTCTTCTGAAGTACCTGTTGAAGTCACTTATAGAATGAGTCGATTATTAGAACTTATATTGTTTATGACTTCGATGTCTTAACTTAGTTTAATGATGAAGTCAGGTTTGTTTGTTTTGTTCAAACTGTCGTACAAACTTCATAGAATTCAAAATAATTAATGAATTAAAGTTGTTTGTATTTCCTTTTCGATTGGGTAAGTTCACAGACATCCGAATATATAATTAGACTGGACAAGCCGCCAAGTTTATAGGCAGTCCCAGTGTCGCAATTTCTTTTCGGTTCTTACCAGTGAAAAGTTATTATACTTCTTGGTAAATTTACTGATTCCTTGCGATAATGCATGTTACAATTGCACAGAGGCATTTTTAGGAAAAAACGGTAATTTCTTCTAATATTCGTGCGTCTTGACTCGTCTCACAGAGCGTAAACTGGCAGCCAGTGTATGCTCGCTGAGCTTACATTTGTCGCATTTTAAAATGCGGCTTGCCCTATCTCCTATATTGGGAAATCTGTGGGTAAGTTAATCTTTTTGAATCCTGTTATCATTATTTTTTATGACCCTAAATAACTTTTTTAATATAATACTAACACCACGATGTATTGCTGATCCAAAATAAACGAGTTTATTATTATTTTACATTTATTCTCTAGTTCATTCCCGGCTACTTTCGAGTAAGTAGGACTTATTCCGACGTTGGTAAGGTCATAAAAATATAATCATAACAAGTAATAATATTTAACATATAGTTTTCGTAGTTGTTAGCATAAGTTTTTCGTAAAAAGGAGATAAAGGAGTGATTTCTAAATTCGTATTTCAGTCAGTAATTACTGCCAGACTACTCGTAAAGTAACTACTCTTCAGTCCGGGAATATAATATGATTTAAACCCGTTACATCATTTTGATATGAACCCGTATGTATGTGGTGGAATGTGGTGGATTTGAACCTCCACTGATACATAAGCAACTCAGCCTACTTAACAACGATCGAGTTTAAATCCTGGCAACCCTTGCTAATGTAGACAATTTGTCATTGTTAATCACAATGCAAATGATGTAGAAACTGCACCTCCTCATAGTCATATAGGGCAGAACGAAAGCCATCTTGCTTTCAAATCGCCACTTCTTGCAGGGCATCCCCGCTTTTGTGGTCGCTCCCCTTTTGGTCCGCTTCAGCGCCTGACGCATGGAGTCCCGGAGGATCTTCCATTCCCTCTTCAACACCTCACCTGCAAAACAAAACATTAAATATACTTTTATACATATAAAACAAGAGCGTGGGTTGCTCATTGGTGTGGACGGCTGCCTTTTGATCTGGAGGATGCAGGATCAAATCCGTCACGTAGCAATATATTTTCGAAATTATATGTACGTTTATCCAACGCTGTTACGGTGAAAGAAAACATCATGAGAACCTGCGCACGCCTGCTAAGAGATTCAAAAGTTGTGCGTGAAGTCGGTCAATACGCACTGGGCCCGCGTGGACGACTAAGGCCTATACAACTGCCTCAGCAGTGATGTAATTAGTAAAATAAAATAAAGTATATATTTCTATGAAGGAAGATTAATGGGGGCATTTAGCGTCCAGACCAGGTACAATCGGGACGCATCCCCCCACACACCTGAAAATCGGGACACCGGGTAACACTTGTTACGACCCAATATGTAATATAAATGCTGTGCGGGAAGGCCTGTGCACTTAAAGTCTGGTATATGTTGATAAATCACACAAACTTTAAAATCATCGATTCGATCCCCGGGCAGTACAAACATTTGTGTGCATGAACATGTCTGTTTGTAATGGTCTGGGTGTTTTCTATGTATAATATTTATTTATTAAGGAAACAAACAGCTTTCTTACAATTCATAGGTACAAAATATTTCATATGGTAACACATTAGCCTTCTTAAAGTTTCCAAAGACGAATTGTACATGTAATACGCTTAAGATATACTGGAGACAGGTGCTAAACAAAAAGTTATTTGTTATGATAACAACAAAAAATATTTGAAAACAACACAAAAAATATAAAATATGTATGTATTTACAAAAAAAAATATAATAGGTATGTTTATCCGTTGTTTAGTACCCATAATACAGGCTTAACGCTTAACTTGGGGCTAGATGGCGCTGTGTGAATTACAGTAGATATTTATTATATTTGGAAAACTCGCAGTTTTAAAATGTGTTAACTGATTCATTAATTAAATCCGCTCACGTTGCTACCACATGTACGATCCAAACACAACAGTGGAGTGATGTAATCGTAGTGTTACAACAAACATGTCATACATTATTCTAACGGCTTGATAGGCATCTACTGTTGAACTTTACTTGGTGATGGACTCGATACTAAGTCGTTTAGTGATACCGCAGTGTCAGATATCATCAGCTCATTAAACGTCCCCACCGAGGGGCACAAGCCTACCCTTAACGGTGTTCAGGCATTAGTCGTTTACACGGCCCAGTACAGGTTGGATACCGTCACATGACATATCAAACATCAGCGCTGCTGTTTTAGTAAATAGGTAGTTTAATTCATCATCATCATCAGCTCATTAAACGTCCCCACCGAGGGGCACGAGCCTACCCGTATACGGTGATTAGGCCTTAGTCGTCCACGCGGGCCCAGTGCGGATTGGACGACTTCAGACACAACCTTCGAATCTCTTCGTAGGCGTGCAGGAAGTTTCCTCACGATGTTTCCTTCACCGTAAGAGCGTCGGATAACGTACATATATTTCGAAAATTTGAAAACAATTGGTACGTGTCGGGATTTGAACCTCAGCCTCCTGGTAGGAAGCGACAGTCCACACACTGGCCACGACGCTCTCTGGTAGTTTAATTGATGGGTATAAAAGACCTATAGGCCGATCGCAATTTTGACAGCTATAACGTAACACTTGGACCTCAATACAACTTTTGGTCAACATATCGCGGTTATCATTGGCCGCTAGTTCAGACGAAATTGAAACTTAACGTTATGGCAATACCGAATATTGAAAATGTCAACTATTACAGGACGAAAGGATATAGTCACTTTTTTCGTTTTACAATAACGCGATCGGCCTGCTATTTTACTCGAGGACTTTATCGTGGTAAAAAGACAATAGAACGAATAGACCGTCCTGCTCAAAACTAAATTTTAAAAGTACACAAATGTACTTCATAAAACTTCCACCGATAGAAAGCTTTTTGCATCCAGCAATACCAACATTATAATGTGACGACACAAACTACTTACAAAAATAAATAGTAGGAACCACAGATTTCCCAATACAGGAGATGGGGCAAGCCGCGTTAAAAAGTGCGACAAATGTATGCTCAACGAGCATACACTGGCTATAGTTTACGCTCCGTGAGACGAATGAAGACGCACGAATTTTAGAAGAAATTACCGTTTTTTTTCCAAAATGCCATTCTGTGCAATTGTAACATGCCATCATCGCAGTGAATCAGTAAAATTTACCAAGAAATATAATATCTTTTCACAGGTAAGAATTGAAAAGTAATTGCGACACTGGGACTGCCTATAAACTTGGCGGCTTGTCCAGTCTAATTGTTATTCGGATGTCTGTGGTAGGAACCTACCAATTTATAGATGTGCTAAACCTGTAAAGGGTCAAATGTTACGTATGTAATGTCACGGTACAATTCACATGTACCGTGGTAATGTTGACTGTATGCCTATAGGTACTTTAAAAAACGAACTCTATAGTACGAGAATAAAAGGAACACAACTCACTGTTAGCGCCTAATCGCTCGGATATCTCGAGCCAGCATCTATCCCTGATGTCGATGTCTCTGTGGTTCTCATGCCGAGTGTCGTACAGCACTGGGTATTTCTTCACTTCATCTATTAGTTTCTCCCGGTATTGCCTGGTGTTCATGGCGACGCGGCCACTCCAAGCGACGGCGAAGCGATACTGAGCGAGTCGGAGCGATCGCTGCGTTGCCGCTCTGCTGTATCGCACATCGCGCGGTGGGCGAGGTGGCTTAGCGTACAGCGGAGCGACTGGATATGCACAGATGGTGTTTGTAGGTACAAAAGTACGGGTTTATAATTTTGTGCGTAATGTATAAATAATTTATTGAAAGTGTTACTTCAATGACTTAAATTTAGAAACTTAAACAATAAAAGAAACAAATATTAGAAAACAAACACAATATTTACAAAATAGTACATAACAATAATATAAGAGACATTTATTGATTTGAAATAAGCTAAGCTTAAGGATAAACTAGACAACAATAACATTACTTATTTACAGTTACATTATTATTGCAAATAATTATAAAAAAAAAATCAATACTAATTATAATACACAATGGCACAAGAGAACAAAACTAAACTGAATATTTACGATTAAGGCACCAATATAAAAAGAATTTGTTTTACGTTAAGTGTGTTTCACTTTTAAATGATAATACAAAAGTTAATACTTAACACTTTAGTCGCATGCTTTATTTAACCATAAGGAATAAAATGCAAATAAGCAGGCATAACTGCGAAAACTTACTTATGAAGATTTTGTTGTAGCAGCAACAGGTCCATAAGGTTATCGGTGTACATTTTGTTCTATTTGTGCAACGAAAATATGATAATACATATTTCATAAAAATATTAAATTATATTATTATTATTAATTTAGTATCACTTTGACATATTTGAGAGACATTATTTTTTTGATTCAATATATTTATATAAACCTATAAATATACTACCTTCTTAAATAAGCAATGTAAGTAGGCCCAATATTGCCCCATCGTCTTCGCCCTTCTACCGCTGTATAGTGCATGGCGCGCGCGTTGCCAACCCGCCACAGCGTGGCTTGCGGCGTTGCCAGCTCGCACCGGCCGGCGAACAAACAGCTGACTGGGGAGCCGGCGAGTGATTCAATAAATGTTGAGATAACAATTTCTTGTTGGAATTGAGTTTACATTTTTTATTCTGGTTATTTAGATGTCTTCATTATAAACCATAAATAAAAATAAAGTTTATATTAGTGTTTAGAAAGGACATTTAGAAGTAAAACCATTTTATAAGAGTAGGTTCCGCTATTTCACATTTCGAGGGCCTATCCTGGCCAACAGTAAATCTTTGTTCAGCTGTAGACCCCATGGTGGTAGTACTACTCTTAAATAACAAGTAGGTACCTACATCAATGAATGAGTGTAAAATGAGTGCCGTCTTCAGAGCAAGAGTATATTCTCAAGGTTGTTTCTAGGCAGGCATGATCCATCCTCGGCCGCATCATCACTTACCAACAGGTGAGATGGCGGTCAATTGTCTGGCTATAGATGATAAAAAAAATCAAAAGTTATAAAACAAGGGCCCATATCTGTAGAAAATACAGCCGTATAGTAAGCAAAGTCTTCGAAACAAGCTTTTCGACAATATAATATTGAGTCTCCGGGGAGGTGTTTCATACCGTTTGACGTTGTTATCTTAAGATGTTAACTAATCTATACTAATATATAAAGCTGAAGAGTTTGTTTGAACGCGCTAATCTCAGGAACTACTGGTCCGATTTGAAAAATTCTTTCAGTGTTAAATAGCTCATTTATCGAGGATGGCTATAGGCTATATATCATCACGCTATAAGCAATAGAAGCGGAGCAGCAATGAAGATTTTTTCAAAATCCGGGAGGAAATTTTCTTACTTGGAGATTCCGCTGCGTACGCTGCGTAAACGGTTAAAGTTTTCGCAAAAGTCATGTATGAGAGTATTGTTACCCTTTTAAAGTCTACAAAAAAGTCCGCGACAGCATATGTCTATATTTTAAGGTTAGCTCCCTATAACATATTTTTTGCTTAAAAGAGTTTTCTAAAATAATGCATCATTTTGCGAAGCTATTTGCATGAATATGATATCAGTCCTTATCCAAATAAATACTTTATTTAGCACAAGTATTTCATTTTAAACAAAATTGCGCTTTACATCATTCAATTTAAATGAATATCTTATGAGATATCGCAGTTTTAACTCACCTATATAAACGAAGTAGCGGGTAAAAGAGAGCGTTAGGCCAAAGTAACTATTCCACGCGCACGAAGTCGCACGCAAAAGCTAGTATAAAAATAAAGAGAAAAAAAACAAAAAAAAATATGGCCCAATTTCTCCACAGCCATTAGTGGGAAGGAATCTTTCTGTAGGTCATATGAAGCCTTTGGACGCCAAAAATACAGCCAATCTATTATTTCTGACGCCTTTAGTAAGTAAAAAGTAATGTAAAAAAGTATGGATTCCTGATATTATTATGCTCACAAAACAATCGAAAAAGTGTTCCGAATGCGATGACAGCACACGTACACATTCAGCTAAACAAAAGAGTACAAACTGTATTCTCTTCGGCGGTTCATTTTTAAGATACGGATGGCGTATCTAACTTTATATATACAGAATATCATTGGTTTAGGAGTCTCTTTCAACCTTTCGTATCTGGTGGACATAGGTCTCCCCCATCTTACACCTATCCCGGTCCTCCGCTTTCTTCATCCAGCCTCCACCAGCGACCTTTAGATGTCATTTGCATTCAAAGGGTTAAGCTACTTAACCTAAGGGTCGCAAATCGCTTACTAATCTTGCTCTATAATACCTATAAATGGTATACGAATGAAAGTAGGTACTAAAAGTGTTCAAACCCAGACCCTTTCAAAAACGAAGCCTCCGTAATGAAATGAATGTATTAACAAAAAGTTTCATATTGTACAGGCTATTTGCGCATATTCATACTAGAGGGCGCTATGTGGCTGTGTGTGAGACACAATTATAATAAAACTTGATAATTATTTTTGTAATGTATTCGAGTCCCTAATCGATCTTCAAGGCTTGATCGACTGTTCACTGTGTCCCTGTGCAATAACAATGTATCATTTCATAACCCCTTAAACAGAATATGTCGGGAATATAACTGCCTCTCACAAAATGATACCAAGGCTCCTGACATCTGCAATTCGACTGTCACCAAATGGAAGAGCTCTATAATTAGGATTATAAATTAAATTGTATTATTATTATAATTATTAATGTATATTGTTAATCTGTTAGCAGTTATATCAACTTTTATAACTTAGCTTTGCACAACTTCCTTTCATTATGTATAATACTGGTTTCGATAATCATGCTGTATACACATGCTTGTGGTGTTGCAGTACTCCCAGAAACCTCTAAACCACATTCAATGTTTAAATTGTATTTACTGTAATGTTGTTTTGTGTATCAAATAAATAAATAAGTAAATAAATAAATTCATGATAAAATCCTATTAGTAGGTGTATTTTAAGGTAATCAAATTAATGCACTAATTAATTAACATTGTCTCCAGCTACTTCTATCTTCAGACGGGGACTGTGGACGGGGATCAAACCAATATACTGTCGAAAATCTTGAGACTGCTCTTAACTTAACTACCTAAGACAAATCTAACAATTATAGTTCTATTTATACTTTTGGTATTAAATATAAAATAAACACAGATCAATTATCATTTAGTAGCAGTACAAAGTTTTGTGTGCATGAACATGACTGTTTGTAATTGTCTGGTTGTTTCCTATGTATAAAATGTATGTATTTTCAAAAAATAATATATATATAAGTATGTTAATCCGTTGTTTAGTACCCATAATGCAGGCTTCACGCTTAACTTGGGGCTAGATGGCGCTGTGTGAATGTCAGTGGATATTTATTTATATTATTTTCAACTGTTGAACCCACAGACATCAGAATATACATTAGACTGGACAAGCCGCCAAGTTTATAGGCAGTCCCATTGTCGCAATTTCTTTTCGGTTCTTACTTGTGAAAAGTTATTATATTTCTTGGTAAATTTACTGATTCATTGCGATGATGGCATGTTACAATTGCACAGGATGGCATTTTGGAAAAAACGGTAATTTCTTCTAATATTCGTGCGTCTTGACTTGTCTCACAGAGCGTAAACTGGTAGCCAGTGTATGCTCGTGAGCTTACAGTTGTCGCAATTTAAACGCGGCTTGCCCCATCTCCTGTATTGAGAAATCTGTGGTTGAACCCTTCAATCGCTGACGGATATATCCAACAAAAACAACAGATTTTCTATTGTATCGAGAATCCTGGCGGTTAAAAAGTTATATATTTTATTGTACACCGAAACACACAAAAATAAAAGAAAAAAGAAAAATAAATTACAATGGGCACCCTTATTGCACATGGCAATTTCTTCCAGGCACCCTTACGATGGAGAAATTAAATACATGGGAATTATATAGTATTAACTCAACATACAAAGACCTAATTGATGACAGATATTGTTAGTAGAGTTCGAACACTCGACTCTTAACAGACTCATTTTTTAAATTTTCACCATCCTCTATGTGTTTCTATACAGACAATTTAAATGATGAGCTATAATATTAATATCCCCGAATACATAATACCATATAGCACAAAACAACAGCAACTAACTTAAAAGTTAAATATAGTCACCTTCACAAAGAAACCATCCAGAACAATGTAAACAGATACGCTCATGGAGCCAAATGTTTGTGTTATACGGGCTTAGAAAAATAGAAAAGTTCCTACGAAAACAATAACAGGCACAGAAAACCGGGAACATTTGGTGTATTTGCTAACTTTTCACACCAAATCCTCACCTTCGTAAGAATGCATAAGTTTTAATTTCCCTAATACTTAAAAAAGCTTTCAACAATTTTAATGAATAGAAATTTAATGGTGGTCTTTTAAAAAGTTATCCTTACAAATAAAGTCAATTAAGCCAGACATTATTTTTAAGTCATTAAATCCAATTTTGAACGCGAGTTAAAATTAACTTCCATAAATTCGAAGAACAAACTGAGGAGGTCGATTTGTTCCTTTACCCTGAGGACGGAAATTAAGGGATAAATGAAAACATACACTTGCTGTAAAGTTACCATTATATGTCTTATCTTTTTCGATATAAGACTGAATTTGGCCTGTTTTAAACCTCACGGTTCGAACGAGGGATACAGTAGCATTCTTACAATGTACCATTGTGAGTTCCTTAACGCCTTAGCGATAAGATTCAAAATGCTTGTGTGCAAATTGCATATATTTCTCACTCGATTTGGTAAACTCTGGTAAAATGCTATTTCTATCGGCATTGCTTTTTGTTCGTGCAACCGTATTGGTGAGATATGGATAATGACCGCTTCTGTGTCGCTGCAAAGTTACATTACGTTGTTCTTTTTTATATGATGTCGTGAAACCAATAAGCATTGGTGGCTCATTGGTTGACCTTCCGATCTGGAGGGCGCAGGTTCTAATCCCGCCACGTGACAATGTCTTTTAGAATATTCAAAATTAAAATGTACGTTTTGTATCATAAGAATCATAATTTCATAACACACTCCCAAAACATAGCTTGGGAGATTATACCACAGTTTTAACAGTACTTAAACCAATACATAAAGGACCGATTCGGTTCTGGCTTCGCCGGCTGCTGCCGCAGCACGCTCGCTTCGCTCGCTCAGCTTATGCGTTTTGGTCACAGTTCTAACTAATCCCTAATCACAAATGGGAACGATTCGATTCTAGAACTTTAAAAGCTGTAAATGTTACGCAAAATAATGACTTTACCAAACTGGGAATTGTCGAACAAAGTGAAATTTACTAATCTGAACTAACGCTAAACGCACTAACACAGACCTAGAAGGCAATCATTACCCACCATACTTACCTAATACAAAGAAAAGAAAAAAATTTTTTTGTTGTTTTTTACATCAATATGACTTTTCAACGTGCATAAAATATCTTTTACGTACGAATCAACTACTAACAACCGCCTACGTGTTGTCTTAGCTAGATTTAGCATAGACTGTTTACAGTATTACCCAAAACGTCTAGGTCACCTAGACTTAGGTAAGGGCGTGCGAGTTGGAAGCGAGTTTGGCAAACATTTGCGAACCGCGAACAAATATTATTTAAAGATTTTATTGAGTAGATTTTAGACTTTTGGTCAGTTTACATCATTTATCGACCAGCGCTAAAATTACGTATATTATTAGCGAAACTGTTATCTCGCCGCGTATAGCCATAAAATATCCATTATTACTTTTACGAGTTAATTTTAAGGGGACTAAATGTGTTTCCAAATTGTTAAAATTCATTATCGACTTAGTTTTATTGCTTTATGTTAGCAACAATGTAAGTTTCAAATTACAATGTTAATAAAATTTTTGTCAGATCAAAAAAGGAATGAGCTATTTTTTTGAATCTGTTATTTAACCACCATGGCACCTATGACTTACAAAGGATCGCTGGTGGAGGCTGGATGAGGAAAGTGGAGGACCAGGATATCTGGCGTGAAATAGGACAGACACAGTGTACAGGACGGTTTAGACGCTCATCTGATGGTATGTGATACGCCCGACCATGACAGAGTGGCATTTAACGAGAATTAACAACTGATAGACCGTTATTATTCCCCATCAACTCTATACTATGCCCGTCACCTGAGACAGCAGCTGTTAGGTCCTTATACCCGATAATTTTACTAGCTAAAGTGCCCTCGTCCCGAAACTTATATGTGTATAACACTCCTATTTCTCGAGACGAGATCTGGCACTGCGGTGGTACCTACCTAGACGACTCAGTCTACTAATTTTAGCTTAACGATAAATCAGAATAGTATTAAGTAACTTTGGGGTTATCTGATTAAACGGTATTATAATTTAAATTGGGGAAAATAGACAACATGTTTACCAATTTAATACAGCCTCGGGTTATGTTGGTTACGCTAAAAGATGAAGTCTTGCCCTACTAAACTGATTGGATAAATTTGTTATTTCCGTTGTTGGACAATAACAACTAGTTAAAATACAAATTAACATTACGATGTACTACAGCTCTTGTTTCCTGTATTCTTGGGATTGGAGTGACATCTTTATTTTAGGAAGAAATTTTTGGTGTTGACTGCTAGTCGTGACAGCTTCATCGGGCAAGGGACGATCGCAGATGATTCCCTGAAGGTCTGGCATCGTAAGTATTCGAAGTTGACAGGTTGAGTCTCTTAGGTGGACAAAATCTGTGCTGAAATCATACAACATTGTTATTTTTAAAATCCTTAATTTAAATTTTATTAGCTAGTATATTTTCTTGTATTTAACAGATGGTTGTTATATCTTGTAGTATTTTTTAATCTAGTAGTTAATAAAAGATAACTACGCAAATATTATTTGCCAAGTCTACAAATATTTTTGAATATTTAACATTGGCATGGTCTGGACAATTTAATAAAATTACAATTTCTTTGATGCTGCATTAATTGATGTCTATAAAACTAGGCCTTCTTACTATACATATAAAAATCCTGTAACAATTTTTGTGTATCAAAGAGTATGTTTTAAAAACGAATACTTCAATGTTTTAACTACGATTTAAAAAGCTCGTTCTAATAAATCAAAATAAATTTATGCAAAATTTATTGCTTGAGGAAGAAATAAGGAAATATTATAATAACATTATGGTTGTATAATTGCAAGAAAGGGCCGGCAAAACAACTGACGAAATTGAGGAAGGGCTGAGTTCATATTGCAGGTCCGCCGAGATGACGTGCAAATGTAATTTAAAAGCGATTTTCTCGCCAAAACTTTTAGATGGATACAATCCTATTCGGAATTTGATGAAGGTTTCTAATCTGAGGACATTTTGAACGGGGTGTAAATTATGAAAGATATTGCGTGTTTATTTAAACGATGTCTTTGTTTTGTAAACAGATTGATATTTGGACGATGCTGAAGGTCTTATTAAGACTGAATTTAATAAAGAGTTGAGCTTTGAGCAAAACAAAGGCTTAATCTTGCGAGATTCAGGTCAATAATTATGATGTCGGCAACTAAAACGGTAATGTTTGCAAAAATGCATCAATTTTATGTCAATAACAATTATTAAATCTAAACAAGATTTATGACACATTTGATACGTTAAGAATCAAATTCATTCATTTTGTTTCCTTTATGAAAATGAAAATTATCTCTAGTGGGATCTTTTACATACTCGTACGTATGCGTAAGTTAGTCAGAATGAAAAATTTTTTTTAGGGAGGCAAACTAGCATGCAGCTCACCTGATGGAAAGTGTCACCGCCGCCCATAGACATTTGCAACAGCTGAGGGCAGGGATGCGTTGCTGGCCCTTTATATAAGAATACGCTCTCTTTTTGAAAGACGCCATATCGTTCCGGAAACGTTTCTGAATTCAAAACTTCAAGTTTTTTTTCACTCGTCTCTGTATACATTTTAGGATGTTTGTCAGTTTAGATTGTTTTAAATTGGACCTTTAAATTGGTAGCAAGGTCTTTGACCATGGGTATGCCCTACCTTTGCCATTACAAAAGTGTTTGAAGTAACTATCAGTGAGCTTGATTACAATAATGATGATTGATGATCCGGCGCTCGCTTTCAATTTGTTTCCTAGCTGCCGCTACTGATTGGAGCGACTTCAACTTTTTACGCATGATCTGTGTTGATCATTATTTTTATCAGTCGCATTCTTATTGGAACTATGATTAAGTTAGTTAGTTAGCTATGACTCTGTGATTGCGTGTGTTGTTTCGTTGTTGTAGAATTTTAGATGACAAAGTAAGAAACGCGGATAAATTAGTACTATCGTAAAAAGCAATATTATTTTGACACAGCCAAATTTAGTTGAAATATTGGGAGTATGATAATATGGATTCTAGTGAGATTCCATTCTCGCCCTTAAGGTGTTCACGAGAAAGCTATCTCGTATCGATAATATTCTCTGTTGATTAATGCCTCCGTTGGGTTCCTATATTTATCTCTTCCTACTCTGTAAGTTCTCTTCAATATTTTTATCTGCGCTCGCCAATTGCCCGTTGAAGCTTTAAAGGCCATCTGTGGCCAACAGCAGTTGTCATTTAAAGAAAGATCTTTTTACTTTTCGTTTCTAGAGTTAATATACTTGAGTTCAAATAGTAATTTTACAGACTCAAATGCTTATCCAAAAATCTAAACGCCTTGGAGGTCTTCTTTTATTCCAAACCCTCAGTCATCCATCCATTAATAAGCCTAGTTGTACAATTAGGAACGCACTGTCGACCATCAAAGAGACTAAAGCGGCCTACACACGCAGAGTTCGGGACCCTCGGTGGCCTATTGTGCGCAACGTGATCGGCGATAACTCAGCGGCCATTTGTAATTCTGTGTCGTACACGCTTGTTATTGAACTTGGAGTTTCTAATTTGATTTGGTCGGTATTCATAGATTACTAGTCACTAGAATTGTGCATTTAATAAGACAATTCGGGTTTTTGTGTTCTGTTATAGTTAACCAGCCTCTGACCCAAGAGAGACTATGTAAGTTTAGGTATTCCACGGCAGTCGATAGTAAAAGCAAAATTGGACAATGCAGTGTCTGACAAGCGAAGGGTATAAAAACTGCTGGATATATTGCTGTACAATAGCTTTCTACCCACAATCAACTTAAAATAGGTAGTTGTCATCATCTCGATACTACTACTATTGCTTTTAATAAAACATTGATAAGTTTAGTGAAAAAAGCTATGCCTGATAGCAACAATAATTCACCAATGTTATGAATAAAAAACAAGTGTGTCATAGGACCTATAGCCGCTGGAGCACACGAGTTCTGGAGTGGAGACCGCGGCTTGGCAAGGCTAATGTATGACGGATCGACGACTTGCGAACAGTAAGAAAGAAAGAAAGAAAGAAAAAAATCTTTATTCAAATAAGTCTGTTACAGATACTTTTGAATCGTCAATTGTTATTATTATCATATTTTTTGTGACTCTACCACCGGTTCGGAATAAGTAGGATCTTCGAGAAGAGCCGGCAAGAAACTCGAGTTACTCTTTTAATCTTTTATTCAGTGGTTACAGTTTTGTCATTTACCTACACATAGATTTACAATAATTTATTACAAAGATTTTGTAACTGGAACACTAAGTGCAAGACCACACATCTTTATCCGATAAATATTCTTCTATTGTATAGTAACCTTTTTTCATGAGGGTTTTTTTAATCTTTAATTTAAACTGGTGAAAAGGCAATTCGGCAAGATTTTGTGGTATTTTATTAAAGAATGTTATGCCTCTTCCAACAAATGATTTTCCTACTTTACTTAGTCTAAGATTTGGGACAGCAAGTTTGTTTTTGTTCCTAGTATTAAAGTTATGTACGTCACAATTTTTTTCAAACAAATGAAGATTTTTGTGGACATAAACTAGATTATGGTAAATGTATTGAGACGCTACTGTTAAGATATCGATTTTTTTAGTCGCTGGTGGAGGCTGGATGAAGGAAGCGGAGGCTGGGATATCTGGCGCAAAATGGCGGAGATAGATTAAAAAGAGAGATATTAATATCCTATCAAGCAATTTTAGTTTTTTTTGCCCGGTTGATCACATTAATATGTCGTATATTTAATTAATTATAATCTTTTTGCATACATGGCACATCTGAGAAATAAAAACATTTCTCAGGCTTAGTGATTCATACGTCACATAACATATCTAATATATGGCCTTTTTTACCATACTGTTGGCCTATATTTTGGGTACACAACTATGTCTTCGTTTCTCTATGCGGATGAGTGTGCGTACGCGCATATGGCGTGCGGGATCTGCTAATAGTAACTTGCTTAGGGCTGAAGCGATTGGTATAATAAATAGATAATTTTAATTCAATAATGAACTACCTACAGGGCCTAGTGGTAACCGTGTTGGATTTAATGTGTGAGGAGTAGAGGGTTCGGATTTCACGGAGAAACTTCAAGGCTTAAGTGCGGGGTTGGTTTCCGCACTTTGTCCTTGAAGTGGATCGTTGTGCGTGAGCCATAGCGGCCATCATAGTACTTCTAACAGCGTAACCTTTACCTAGGCTAAGTAAAGTTTAGTTCTTTTTTATGTTATAACTACAAGTGTGATTGTAAGTTTGTTTGTGTGTGACGGTCAGGGGGGTAACCACAATCTCTTAAATCAGTATTGTTATAATGATACGTTAGCATTTTTGTACCAGAAAATACGAAGTAATATTATTGTAACACTGTTTTAAAGAATTGCGGTAGCCCCCCTGGACGCTCACCTGATGGAAAGTGATACGCCTTACCATGACAGAGTGGCATTGAAGGAGACCAACAAATGATAACAGCTATTATGCTCCATCAATGCCGCACTGCGTCCGTCACCGAGACAACAGATGTTAGGTATCTCATACCCGGTAATTTCAGTTCAGTAGTTCTTCATATTTAAACCTTTATTTATAATTAAATAACAACTGATGTTGCCGAAATATGACCTGGACATTGACATTTAATTTAGCTTTCAGTTAGCCGATCGCTAAAATAATATTTGGGCGATGTTAACACTTTTGGCAGGATGACACTTCATCGAAATAAATCAAAGAAAAAGATAATTCTAACATATTTAAAAAGTACATAGAATTTTAAAATATGATTTTTATTTCTATTACTACTAAGTTCCTATTCAATCTATCGCAGTCCACTGCTGGACATAGGTCTCCCCAATTTCGCGCCAGATATCCCGGTCCTCCGCTTTCCTCATCCAGCCTCACCGCGACCTTTCGCAAATCGCGTCCTCGGGCCGGAGCTACGCTACGCTTGCCAAGACGCGTCTCCACTCCAGTCGTCTCTCCGGCCATCGGTTCTACGACATACGGGACCAGCCCACTGCCACTTCAACTTGCTGATCCGGCGGCTATGTCGGTAACTTTAGTTCTCTTGCGGATTAAATCATTTCTGATCTTATCCCTAAGAGAGACCCCGAGCACTACTAAGTTAATTGAATAAATACCTCACAAGTTATGATGGGTCAGCCAAATTGTTCAAATTTTGTTAATAAGGTTTTTATGACACATCTATAAATATAATAATATGTAGTATGGTCCGCCGTTGCACTTCCTCACCATCCCAATCCTTCTTTCACGGTTGATTTGTAAATTAAATCCATAGGAACCTTTGACAGAACTATGATTTTAACAGCATTTAGCGGCAAAAACAGCCTTTTTTATCTTTATTAAAAGTACTTTTGCCTCAGAGAGTCAGTCTAAAAACCTTATTAGCATCATAAATATACTTCAATAGCTAGTAGCAGCCCTATAACATCGTATTTTGCGAGCACTGAACCTGTGACCCAAAAAAACATGTTCTGCGCCCGCGCACGCACGCCCTTCATCTCGCCCCTTCTCTGTCGTACACAGGCTCATACGTTATCGCCGTCTCTTTCCCTTTTAAGCCAACACTTGCGATGATAAAATATTTATTTATTATGCCTAATACTGACATGTGAAAACTTTTCGGGTGTTAATGGCTTGTGAAATTGGTAATGCTCGAGTTAAATCGAGTTTATTGTGAAATATACGCGTAAAAAACAAGTTTGGTTAATACCACCAAGTAAAGTTTACTTAACACCAGTGGCGTGCACTCCATACGCAAATAAGTGCGTCCAGGTAACCCTTTCCGGTTTACCTGGACGCATTGGGTCACATTGCGATTGTTTCTTTGTTGTTATAAAGTGTGGATAGCTATGCTAGGAAGGCCTGTGATCTGCTATGGGCCGTTATAGGCCTATGATGAAAGCAGGATAATGAGTGCGCTCACCTGATGGCAAGTGATACTTACGTCTATTCATAAAAGAAACGTATTGAAGAACTGATAGATAGTTATTCTTCGGCAATGCTGTCGTGCGTCCGTCAATCGAGACGATAGATGTCATGTCTCTTATACCCACCAATCCGGTAGTTGACACCACTAATCGTTGAGGTACTTTTCAAGAACTGTCAAAAAGGAACGTTTTAAATTTTTATGAGATTAGTGATATGTGACGTCATTGCTCACTATCATCAAATACAAAACTGATCAATGAAACGACATATAAAATATGATACGCTTTTGTAAAAATAAGGTTTCAGGACAAAGTCACATATTAAATGATTCCCACTTATTTGGTCATTTCCCCCTACAGATTTGAAACCACAGGCGATCTGCTGTCATCAACAGCACTCAATTTGACAAAAATGTAAATGATTTTTGGTTTTTCCGATAAGTGTCATTAACTTTGCATATCCTTCTTTTAAGAGTAGAAGAAAAGAAAGAAAGGAAAAAAAAGAAAGATGTTAAGCAGTAACGTACACGGATAATAACTCTTCGCATTTAATATAATTTTTCTGGGTAGAGAAAACTTATAGGATATTAGGTAAGACAAAGTTATGCATTCATCAGACAGCCTATTATTATCTATTGCAGGCCACAGGCTTTCCCGCACAGATTGGCTATTGGCTGATTGTTCCGTAACTCACCGAAAGAGCGGCGGCGGCCCTCTGAAGCACTGAATCCTCGTTTTTATCAGATAACTAGCTTTTGCGTGCGACTTCGTCCGCATGGCATAGTTACTTTGCCCTAACGCTCTCTTTAACCCGCTACTTCGTTTATAAAGGTTAGTTTAAAGTGCGATATCTCACTAGATATTAATTTAAGTTGAATGATGAAAAGGGAAATTTTGTTTAAAATTAAATATGTACTTGTGATAAATAATTATTTGGATAAGGTTTATAATCATATTTATGAAAACACCTTCGGAAATGATGCATTATTTTAGAATATTTTATTAGCATAAAATATGTTATAGCGAGCTAACCTTAAAAGATAGACATATGCTGTCGCGGACTTTTTTGTAGACCTTTAAAAGGGGAACAAAACCGTTTACGCAGCCGTACGCACCAGAAGTCCAAGTATGAAAAAATCCCCCCGATTTTGAAACATTTCATTCGCTCCCTTCTATACTCGTAGCGTGATATATAACCTATAGCCTTCCTCAATAAATAAGGGTATAATAGGTGATTGTGTAAAAACATGAGGCCTTGCCAAACTTGGAAAAAAATCGAGTCGAATCCACGACCTCCAGGCGGGTCACGCAGCCGAAAGCTGTGCCATATTCAACCTAACATACATACCCTATATTATACTCGTACTACATACATCATGACAGGTCTTCCCCATTTTGCGCCAGATATCCCGGTCCTCCGCTTTCTCATCCAGCCTCCACCAGCAACCTTTCGCAAGTCGTCGGTCCATCGGGCCGGAGGGCGTCCTACGCTACGCTTGCCGAGACGCGGTCTCCACTCCAGAACTCGTCTGCTCCACGCCATCGGTTCTGCGACATACGTGACCAGCCCACTGCCACTTCAACCTGCTGATCCGGCGGACTATGTCGGTAACTTTAGTTCTCTTACGGATTAAATCATTTCTGATCTTATCCCTAAGAGAGACCCCGAGCATAGCTCGCTCCTTTGCGCGTTGAGTTGTGAACCAATCCCGTAGTCAGTGTCCATGTCTCAGCTGCGTATAATTAGTACGGGTAGGACGCATTGCTCAAAGACTTTTGTCTTTAAGCTGTGCCCACTAGACCAGAATTATATCTATCTATACATATAAATAAAATTGGAGTGTCGGTTTGTTTTATTGAAATAACCGTTTTTTACAACATGCATATGAAATAATATGCCTATATGTATAATACACCAAAATTATTTTTTTTAATTTTGTGTTTGTTCTTGTAATCTCTGAAACGGCTGGACCGATTTTGGTGGGACTTTTTTTTGGCAAGTAGCTGATGTAACAAGGAAAAATTAAGGCTTCTTTCATTTTAGAAAAGAGCATAAAGTAATGTTGTGTTCGCTCGCGCAACACTACGTTTCGACTACGTTTTACTGCGGGAGAATATCGTATACCTAGACGACTCAGTGCCGAGTCTACCACCTAGAAAAACCTTCTAATATCGCATATTCTGTACCTTTACATGTTCATATATAATAACTTATTGCGGGTTGTCTGTAATCATTATTTATCTACAGATACTTCCTTCTGAGTCAGCTGTCAATCGCGTTTTCAATCGTGTTGTTAGCTCCAAAAAGGCCTAATTCAATGATATTGTACTCGACATCATCGGAAATCAGTGCGCGTGATGTCATCATCACTCGCGTCAACGGTAACAAAATCTACACGGTTGGCCGATTAAAAATTACTATTATTAAAGTATCAAAAACCGTAACGTAATATGTTTAACAGCCTAAAAGCCAAATGTCCAAGGCCACCGCGCGTAGCGACAGTGCAAAAAAACGTTTTTTTCTCATCAGTGTTGCCACCATTTTGTAGCTAAATGTAGCACTTTTTATATAGGTGAACTACCTTTTTAGCGATTAAGCCCGAAAAGAGCAATATAGCTCTTTTTCATTGTCTTAAAATATTACCAAGTTATGAAGTTTTCGTCATGCTAACAAGTACTTTTTTGCTATTTCATCGGTCACGATGCTTTTTTTAGACGCTCTAAAAAAATAAAAATGAGATGATTATTAAAAAATTTTAGAACAAGAAATCTTTTGAAGCTCAATCTAGCCCTGTCTAGCCCTTTTTAACTTCTCAAAAAGTCCTTTTTCTAAAACCCAGGTGGCAACACTGTTTCCCATTCGATTAAACTAATCATGCGCGGTTGTGAATATCGGCGAACGGCCGCCCAAAAAAACCTTTTGTTCTCTTAGTAACGTTATTTCACTTTACCTGAAACGCAACAAACAAATGCCGACCGAAAACGAGAAGCCGTAAGATTCGATTTTGAGAAATCTTAAAAATTAGGGCTTAGAACGAAAAGGAACTACCTGCGAAATCGGTATATTTTTTATGGAACATAAGTGTTAAGGCAACCTGCTTTTATATTCCTTTACCATATAAAGCGTATTATGAAATTGCTATACAAAAAGTTATAAACCAGCAGGTGCTTATGGCTTATTTATATTTATCTTTGGGTATAAAGTACCTACAGTTACGCCCACGGCCTGTTTCCATAGCGACGTTTTTTCTTTGACGTGCGTTTATCTCGGTTAGTGAGCATTGTATTGTTAATACTTTATAAAAAGTTCTTTTTTATCTGTAAGTTTATGCTCTAGTAGCCTAATATTTCAGTTCATGTTACAGATTATAATTATGGAAGACTGAAATCAGATGTGGAGGTCTTGGGTTTGAATCTCACGGAAGCACACATCAGTAAATTCATTTAGTAAGATTTTTCCATATTTAATTGATACATTTACAAGTGTTTGTTCAATGTTTTTCTGATATTTTTTCTTTGATAAAAACAAGATGAGTCTTCACAAGTCAAGATATTTGTTAAATAAAACTTTTAAGGGTCTGTAAGGCCGTTAAGTATTGTAATACCACAAGGTGAATAAAAATAATTACGGCCCGCCTGATGATCGAATAATCTTGGCGCATTATATTATAACAAGTTATGAATCCAGAAAAATCAGAATATAAAAGTTTTGATGCCTTAGGTTGCCCTTAGCGATGAATGGGTTAAGGGTCTGACACTAGTAACAAAATAAAATCACGAAATATTATCAATTTATATCCAAAATTTATATTTTTCTCTTTCTACTTTAACACACGAAGAATAGCCTCTTAATAGAAAAAAATTGAATCATTGTAGAGACAATCATGAAAATCTCGTTTTACCATAGCTAAATCACTTTTTTATGGTTTACTTCAAGTCTATTCGCGCGATAGAATGTAATATTACAAATAATAGCAAACGTAATTATTAAGTATTGCAAAAACGATTTAACGTATTGACAATGTGATTGAGAGGCACTTGATAGTTTAACACCCTATTCAACTTTGTTTTTTTAAACTTTAACTTAAATTTTGGTTTTGTTACTCAAACGTTAAATTCAGAAAAGTTTTTTCTGTTTATACTTTTATCAGATTAATATAAAAACCGACGTTGTTTCTTTGTCACGCTATTTAATTAAAAGTTAAAATGATTATTAAAATATTTGCTATTCACAAGCGGAACCAACCAATAACCAAGTGAAAAGTTTCAGATTTTCAACTAACATTTGTACTTCTAGATTAGTCAATCTAACTTAACTTATTGCATTGTCCATAAGCACCTCAACTATAAAGACAGTACAGGGCATATTTATAAAAATCTTAATACGTCAGTGCTAATTGACTGCAGATTACGCAATTGTGCTCTTTGTTGACTCCGATATCAGGTACTTATGCTACACAATAAAAGCATTCTGAACTCAGGAACATTTTCCTCGTTTATTGTGCCCTGCCTAACCCCTACGGAGACATTAAATTGACGTATAACACCGAGAGCAACCTTGAAACAAGTTTGAACTGTGTCATGTTATTTATACCGCACGAAGGACACTCGGAGTTTTATTACAATAGGAATGTATCGACTGTTAGAATGACGAATTATCTATGTAAAAATTGAATAAATCAAACTGGACAGCAATGAATAATGATCGTTTGCGTTTGTGATTCTAATAACATGTTCTTGGGCTCGTTGGATGTAGGTGTATAATTTTTCTCGGCGATAATCACCGCGGACGGTGGGCACTAATGTAGCTATTATTCTAATGAACACTTCCAATCAGTGTTGCCACCTTAGTTTTAGAAAAAGAGCTTTTTGGGACTTCAAAAAGGGCTAGATTGTGCGTCAAAAGATTTTCTGTCCTAAAAATGCTGAAACAATCATGTCGTGAAGCCGTTTTTTTATATAGCTCGTCTAAAAAAGGTCATCATGATAAAATAGCCAAAAAGTACTTGTTAGAGACTTGTTAGCATGTCGAAAACATCATATTTGCCAACATTTTCAAGACAGTGAAAAAGAGCTAGATTGCTCTTTTCAGGCTAAATCGTTAAAAAAGGAGTTCACCTATACTAAAAAGTGCTAGATCTAGCTACAAAGGGCTAAGGTGGCAACACTGCTTCCAATGATGACCTAATCTTTGCGTTATTTTCTATTATGAACGCATTCTTTGTGCTAATTACACTTTTTTGTCAAGCGTTCGCTTGACTACAACGGTCGTTATTTGCATCTCTTTCGGGCACTGTTCACTGGCATTGTTCAGAGCGAGACAGAGTTCAATTACGACGTTTTGCTTTTAAGGTGTTGTCGTCTGTCTCACTCTGTTGCAGCGGCGGGTGGTCTCGCTATCCCGCTCGCCGGCGCCGCTAGACAGACTGTCGCCAAGCAGCCATCCGAGACGAACAAAATAAAGCCAAGTTCGCACAATCGTGTACAATTTCATAGAAATTTACCTTTTTGTCACCTTTTTTGTTGGCAAGTGCGGTTTTTGCCGGCCGGGCTCATTTGACACCACTTCTGGTTTATGTAAATAAGTTTTTTACAAGAATTGAATACGAATAAATTATGGCGTGAGCGGTCGTGCCTCTTTTGAATACATTACAATAACAAATTGTTATTAAATATTGTCCTTGGAATTAAAGGCGTGCGCGCCTTTCTATTGCTTTTAAATCACGATAATTAGTAAGCAAAAATGTTTAATGTTCTTAATTCCTCGTTTTAATTACCGCAAACGAGCGAATAGCTCAAGAATAGAATATTCAATGTTAGAGGAAGAGACGTTTAATATGTTAAGTAGTTAGTCAGGAAATGCGAATAATGTTTATGCCAGTTAAATTAATGTAAGTACTTTATTTTTATAAGTGGCAAAAATTTCCAATAATATAATTGCTCGTGACATTCAATAGCATTACGCCAATATGAGCTCTATGGCAGCGGCTAGCGTACAGACATCTCAAGTGTATAAGGAAATCTGTGGGCTAGCGCATCTGGTAGACGATCCAAAATGCCAAAAGCCAATATAAATTTATTTGGCACATTTCGCTTAAGTCTAGCAATATTGCAATGGACGAAAATCGAATTTATAAACAAACATTTCATATCGAGTCCATTCGTTTATTTCCGGTGGACTTTTCGCAGTTGTCATCGTCGTCAGCCTTTAACGTCTCAATACAGGACACAGGCCTTCCTGCGCTAGAAGTCAACAAGCCTTGGATTTGATGACGTCATCGTGCTCCCCAAGATCATTATTCATATCAATTTGCATCGAAAATAAACAAAGAAATATCGACGACTGACAGTGTCCGACCACAAAAAGTACATTAATGAACTTATAATAACACGTTTGATCCTTATTTAGAACATTGCATTACAAATTTACATGCAACGATTTGTTTTGTTGTATTTACATACAATGGTAAAATGTAATTTACCAAATTGTTTTAGAGAAGTACTCGCTCATGATAAGTAATTAACAATCTAACACACGTACACACGTCATTTGAAACATTGTTCTCTGTTGCTTGGGGCCCAAAGTTGTTTGTAATTATGGTATGTTGTCTACGAGCAAGCCATTTATAGACTTCATCAAGTCATTGTTCCAAATGAAGTTTGATGACACTACTACTTGTAAATCTAGTAGAATACTAAATATGCAAGGAGTTCTCTGTAATGAATTCACGGAGATTCCGCAATGAAAAATTTGGGAATTTAGGAGTCAATTAAATTTGTCGAATTTGAGAAATCTCATAAAAATCTATTGTTTAGTTTGCTTGGACAATCATTTTTAATTCTTTTCGTGAGTAGATATTAGTTATAAATAACAACTTTATGGTTATTAGTTTTTTTTTAAAAATCACTTAATGATCATTGTCGGGGTAATAGTTACTAATGTCAAATACAAAGCCACAGTATCCTGATTTCCCTGCCTGACGTTAAATACAAAGCCACAGTATCCTGATTTCCCTGCCTGACGTTAAATCGTAACGAGAGGATAACTAATGATAATTTAATTCAAACTGATATATTTAAATCAAGCAATGTAAAACCACCTTCTTAACATTCGTCTTAAATCACCTCTACACCAAAAAAGTGACCTTCAATTATTATACCCAGGATACAAATTGCAGTGTCATTACCAGATAATGCAACCACGATTGCATAAATGATCTCGATCTGTCGACGTGAGTCATTGCTACATCAATTAGGTTTCGGATTATTGATTTTTTGTTCCACATGTCTTTTTATAGCAGGCTATTTTGGGCGGTGTATAGCAGCGGTTAAAATTAAATGAGTTTCTTCTTTTTGGGCGTCATCGCATATGGACAAAACAAGATAAGCATCTTTTTGGTCTGTTTATTCACCGATAATTTAAAGGCAGGTAGGTCAAACATTCAACACACAGATAAAATCGTTATCTGATATTGTAGTAACCTTATTTTTAGATTATCCTCAAACGAAAAGGATTAAAAGATTATAAGATAAAAATGGTTCAGAAAACAAACGTTCTATTTCCAGGTTAAATTTGGTTGTATGTCATGATTCAATGTTTTTTCACTTTGATCTTTTCGCACAAGGGATGTTCAATTGGATTGTAAGGGATAGGTTTACTTTTAGTTTATATGTGATCCTAGTGGAAGGATGAACCATATAAATAAGTGAGCTTTAGCACTGCGATCCCTTCTTTGAGATCACAGGATCAATGTTAGCAACAGTTGCCACTTTGTTCACTAATTTCACCAGAGAAATCATTATCTTCAAATAATTACCCTTAATTCGTTTATTTATTAAAGGCACACAAGAATCACAACAACTTTTATATTATATTTATTGAAGGAAGTACGTTCATCATAAAAAAAACAAAAGTATTTATCCAGAGTACCTACGTCGAAACAGAACAGCTATAATGATGAACGCTATGATGAAATAGGTTGTAATTAATACTATAAAGAACACATGTATAGAAATTATTTGATCAACATCAGTGAATATATGCACCTGACAAATCTGCAGCCAATTTACCATTTCAAACTTCACCTTGACCTTGGAGAAGGTGACATAACTCTTGGGTTGGTAACCGGCAAACCCGCGATAACATTCGATACGCTGATAAATAAACGATGGAATGCTGATCATTGTGTGCCCCTTTACTGCAGTAAAAATCAGTAAAGTTGAGCAGAACTGTTGACGATTTAAAAAATTTTGAAGACTGGAATGTTTAAACACGATCATACGCAGCTACATAATTGACTTGTCTCTAAGTAAATTTATAATAATTAATATGTTTTCAAACTTTCACACCGCGTCATCTTCCCAAATTTCAGCTAAGGAAGCCATTCCGGGCGTTTGCCCGGATACGAAAGAACGGATAATCATAATGATTTTTACAAATATATATTTCCATAAGTAACACAGAAGAATGCAAGTATGCAATTATGTTCATGTACTGCACTGGGATAAAACCTGGATCCCTTGGTAAATTAATGGACTGCTCATCCATAGCCACATGCGTCGTCAAAAACGATGCATTTCTTAGCTTTATTAGGATGTCTTTAAATAACTATTTCCCGATAAAGTTCTTACCTGATGGGTATCTTCACTTTATCCGAGCGAAGTAGATTTTTGATTTCCATTTATAATTGAAGAACAAGAAATGTCTATGTGTTGGCCATATCGGGGCGTAACCCACCAGGAGATTGTGAGATGGGGACTTTTGAGCTCGAAATTAATTAAAGACTGATTTCAGGAAATAATGTTTAAGTTTAATAAGAAAATTTCTCATACCATTATAGACTTAGTTATATTGTTATAACATTGATAATCAAAAATCTAAATTTTAGTTAAAAATAACCCATTGCTTAGGGCGTTTTTGGTAGCAACAGTCAACATTTTCAATTAAATTAGTTTACCCCGAAAAACAACTTATTAGAATTGCTTGATATAGCCGCGCCGATTCCATAGAAACCTTTTATAATCTAAATTAATTATTTCCTTTTGCATACACAGAACAATAACACTGTTACGGCGAAGACGCCCAGCTGAGTATAGTTAGGGTTGTCCCATTCCTATTTGATTTCATTATCAAAGGCCCACTTCAGGGCATAGGCACAGGAAAAATCGCACATAGAAGTGTTTTCACGAGGTGTATTTTTTATTTCATGGGTTAGGAACCGAGGAGATGATTGTCTTGATTTTAAGTGATATCGTCACTCATGAATACCCTTCACCCTTACTCTGTAGGAACCACGACTACGTTGCCGAACTAAAAAATGAGAGGAAACAGAAATATAATAGAAAAGAGAGGGGGAATATTGGGGCTTCCGGTAAAGTGACTCACTCAACGTATTACAAAAACTGCGTTGCTTCACGCCGTGTTCCAGTGAGGCCACAGTATCATTTGACCCTACCGTGCTGCAGCATAGTCTACATTTATGCACTTCACCTACTTTACAAGGTAGACTCTGTACGTTGCCTAGTAGGTACCACCGTAATGCCCTCGTCCCGTGAAATAAGTTATTTGCACTTCAATGTTTCGGGACTGTAGCTAGTAATATAATAATAAAGGAAATACAATCATTTTAATAAATATTAATAGCTAAAATATAAATTGGAAATAAATGAGAATTGTATTAATATAAGTTTCGATAATTGTAATAATATTTTGCATGCCTTAAACAGGCAGATATACAATGTACCAATATCTACTTATGTAACACCTTACTTAACATGTATTCTGTGCAAAAATATATTCTATTCTTATTCTATTCTATTCTATTCTATTCTATAAATTACCGGGTATGTGAGACCTAACATCTGTTGTCTCGGGTGACGTGCGCAGAGTGGCGTTGATGGAGTATAATCACTGTTTTCCAGTTGTTGGTCTCCTTCAATGCCGCTCTGTCATGGTCATCACTTACAATCAGATGAGCGTCCTCACGTCCTGTACAACTTAATGAGATTTTATTTATTCAAAGCAAATCCACAATTCAATATTAATGAGTCAGACATCAAACATAATGTTTTACATTACTGTAGGTGAAAGTAGGCACATTAATCCCAGTATTACAGAGATAATGAATCATCCGAGGGCTTCCGACAAACAGACTTGGTAAAGATCGGGGAACTGAACTCGAGGATTAACGTGTTCCCCTATATTTTACGTTATTAATGAAGAAGGACGAAGTGTTATGAAAGCTAAGAGCAATCCGACATTAAAGGTACTGAATTAAGCTAGTATATTTAATGTATACGAAAAAGTAAGGAAAAACTGCATAAGACTGTTAATGAATCCAGTTTTGTGATTGCTGGTATACATTACAGAAGTATTTTTAGTACATTTTAAACATCTAAATTGGAAAACAGGTAGACGATACACCTGATAGTAAGTGATTGTAATTTTTTAGACACTTGAAACAACGAAGTTTCTACGTGCATGTTGCCTTTAAAATGGAAGAGTGTAAAAATAATATGAGAAGGGATAATTTGGGCTTGTAGTAATCTCACTTATTCGACGAATGACGACGCAGTGCCATGTTTCACGATGGTTTTATGTGAGGTGATGGCCTCTCAACCGGAGTGATGACACCAGCCGAGTCAATCTATTCATGTCGAAGCATACCCACATTTATTGATGCAAGTCCTTATCATCAGATGCGCTGACAAAACTGCTAACTGTTGTCTGAAAAAGGGTACTATCATGTGTCATGGGACAATGCTGTTAACAAGCTAGCAAATTTGTTTATATGGCATGAAATGAACGAGACGGTCAGTTCGCTCAACGCCTGACCATAGCAGAGCATTATTGAAGAAAAACAGACAATGTAAGGTGATTAGTCTTCTCAACACCGCCCTGCGCACGTCACCCGAGACAATGGATGTTAGTTTTCATACACTGTAATTTCACTAACTACAGTGCCCTCATCCCGAAACATAAAGTGCATAACACTCGTGATTGACGGGACGATATCTAGCACTGTGATGGTACCTGCATAGAAGAGTCTTGTAAGAACCAAGTATAACTAAGTCTTGGTAAGCGTGACGTCATAGACCGACGACTTGTAAATCTTGGAGGCTGGTCAAGGAAATCGAAGAAACAGGACTGCAACAGTTGACTGCAATAGGGATAATTGGGTAATGTCAAAAATATACAAAAATATAATAAAAAACAATTAAAATACTAAGCTAAAAATATGAATTTTGATTCTTTGAAAAAAAAGCGCTTTAGTGGTTTGGCCTGTTGAGTTGTTTAAGTCAAATGTAGCAACCCTACCTCGGCCACTATTGTACCACTAACCATTGTCTGGTCAGATCAAGATGTCCGATAAAAAGTTGAATAACTACATAGTTTAACTGGAAATTTAATCAATAGCATCTCCGATTATAAGTTTAAACCACAGACATCAGAATATACATTAGACTGGACAAGCCGCTAAGTTTATAGGCAATCCCAGTGTCGCAATTTCTTTTCGGTTCTTACCTGTGAAAAGTTATTATATTTCTTGGTAAATTTACTGATTCATTGCGATGATGGCATGTTACAATTGCACAGGATGGCATTTTGGAAAAAAACGGTAATTTCTTCTAATATTCGTGCGTCTTGACTCGTCTCACAGAGCGTAAACTGGCAGCCAGTGTAGGTATGCTCGTTGAGCTTACAGTTGTCGCACTTTAAACGCGGCTTGCCCCATCTCCTGTATTGGGAAATCTGTGGTTTAAACTATAGCTATTTTGAATTTCTTTGGCGTGGTGAGTGAAATGTTTGATGACCTCGTTCCTGTTATGGTTCATGACTGGAGTGAAGACAGCATCATGGCACGGAGTTGAAGGGTCACTGAGAGCAGTTTCTGATATTGGTTTCACCTGTTGTTTCAAATATACCTATGTATTTTTTAAGAAACCAAAATACATAAAAATATATCTGGAAACAAAAATACGAATCAAGAAAAATGGTTGGTATGACCGACCCAAGAGTAAATACTTAAGCAAATAATTTACATTAATATAGTTACCACATACAAATAGAAAAAATACCTTTTTTTTTCTTTTTTTCGAACTGACTACTGCTGTTGGCCGCAGATGGCCTTTACAGCTTCACCGGGCAAGTGGCGAGCGCAGATGGCTCTCAGCCTTAAAATTTACACAACGAGCCTAAGGGCGTCCCCGAACGGGACTCGAACCTCGGCTTAGGGCGTTGCGGGGGGGGCTTGGTAGCCTTACATATGTTTGGGGAGAAAAGCGGCCCGGCACATGCCGGTTACGCGAATAGGGGAAAAAGTACCTATACACAATTATTGACTACTATAAGTAAGTCCTTACAATATCTCTTTCTTCTTAATACTACAGTACATATTTCCTGCCTCTCTCTAAAACTTACTTTACTAGTAAAGACAAGATTAAATACCACTAAAACCAGTTTGCTGTAGCTGTTATTGCCAGTTAGCCTTGACAATAGTTAAGAAATTGATAAATCAATAATGTTAAAAATAAAACTAAACATTTTAGCGATCAACATTAAAGTTATACCCTAAACATTTTTAAAGAAAAAGTATTTGTGATTTTAATCAGTGCAATTCAAAGAATTAAGATGTTGCTAAATTTTCTATGTATAATATGTATGTCATCATCATCATCAGCTCATTAAACGTCCCCACCGAGGGGCACGAGCCTACCCGTATAGGGTGATTAGGCCTTAGTCGTCTACGCGGGCCCAGTGCGGATTGGACGACTTCACACACAACCTTCGAATCTCTTCGCAGGCGTGCATGAAGGTTTCCTCACGATGTTTTCCTTCACCGTAAGAGCGTCGGATAACGTACATATATTTTTCGAAAATTCGAAAATACATTGGTACGTGTCGGGATTTGAACCTTAGCCCTCCCGGTAGGAAGGCGACAGTCCACACCACTGAGCCACCGACGCTCTATAATATGTATGTATTTTAAATAAAAAAGTGTATGAGTATGTTTATCCGTTGTTTAGTATCCATACAGGCTTATGCTTAGTTTTAGGGCTAGATGGCGCTGTGTGAATGTCAGTAGATATTTATTTTTCAGTTTACGATAAAACAACCAAAAATGTACCGTTCACAAGCAATTTGTTGAAATCCAAATAGAAATCTAACATTACACAGCACGTGTAACCGAACCGGGAAGCGATCCCGGGCTGCGTTAATTGAAACCCGACACGTTCGTTATGCACTGGCGTCACTCGGGAGTATTAAAGAACATTTTATGTTCAGATCAAGTCCGTGAAATGGAACGCCAGTGTCATCTTGGACTATAAAAAAATCTTGTTGGTTTTCATTTCATTTTGGTATAAGGTTATGATTATTACTAGGTGGTAGACTCGATACTGAGTCGTCTAGGTAGGTACCACCGCAGCACCAGATATCGTCCCGTGAAATAAGGGTGCTATGCACTTTGGTGTTTCGGGGTGAGGGCACTGTAGCTAGTAAATTACCGGGTATAAGAGACCTAACATCTATTGTCTCGGGTGACCGGCGCAGTGCGGCATTGATGGAGAATAATTACTGTTTATCAGTTGTTGGTCTCCTTCAATGCTGCTCTGTCATGGTTAGGCGTATCACTTACCATCGTTAAGTGTAAGTAATTCGGTGAGCGTCCTGACCGTTCTCTTCACTTCGTATAAAATAAAATGCAAGCTGAACGGAAAAATTGCACAAAGTGACATTTATGTCTCTCCACGGAGTCGAACCTACGACGCGATCTAAAACACTCTTAAAACTTGAACACCACCACTTAAGCTTTTTAAAAAGTAAAAATCCTTTCTACCTTTTTAGATATCTTATAATACCCTAAGAATTATTTAACTGCAAGTAGTATTATAATTGAGAAGTAATTGTATTAGATAATATGTGGATTATAAAAAATACAATGATTAAATAAAAAATGTAACAAGAAGTTTTTGAGCAGACGCAACAATACAACTCATTTATTTGACGCGGGCGCCATTGTTCTGCGCTTGCGCTGACAGATCACGAATTTACGATTTGACTAAGAATAACATTCAATAAGTTATAATAATAAATATAGAGGCGCAGGCAATCAATAAATACGTGTTATGGCGAAGCACTGCATTATGAAATATTATTTTGAATAGTTTTAGACCTAATAGTCTCCTAGAAAACAATATCATTAAGGTAATCTGTAATGGACACATCTAACTGATGTCTCGTTTTAAAAATTGCGTATAGCATTTTACAAACATTGAAAAAAAAAGCTTTTTCTCAAGTAAATATATTTTTAGGAAGAAGTATACTGTACTTCTTGTGTCTTATTTTCTTCCAATAAGCTTGTTGCTGGATTGGGTTTTCTTTTATGATTTAGACACTACAACATGTCTGATATAGTCCAGGATTTAACAAATGTCACATTTTATTTTAAACTTGCAACATTTATGGTACTTCTACAATCGCTGACCAATTCTATGCAGAGCAACATCTTATTTCACAACTCCGATAGTCATTCCAATATTTCAAACAAAGATATCGTCTTACATGGCATCATTAACAATACCAAGCACCTCGATAAAACCGCCAGTTCTCAGCATCAGCCAGCATCCCTCAAACTACTAACTATTAGTCTAAGTCTACAAAAATAACCGGTCCAATTAATTCCCCGCACGTAGCGCTAATCCCGGCTGCTGGCAATCCCGAATGAACAACAAACAGTTTTAGTTCACTCGTGTTCGTACTGGTTTGTTTGTTCTCGTCTAGGGCTGGTGAAACTTGTATTATTTGAAGGGATGAGTAAATTCGTGAGATTTTCTTCATTTGCATTGTCATGAATTTTGTTCTTGAAATCAAAATTCATATCTGAATATCTGATTTTCTTCAACTTGGTGATTTCCTATATTATTAAATGAAGCATTATGGTTTTCTGGTTACGGAAAAAGAAGAGTAGGCTGACCTGTTGAACTGTATCAGGAGGTGGGTAACCGATGCATCATGTCAATTGCAAGTGGTCGGGTCGCGTACAAGTCATTAACAGAGGCCTTCGTTCAGAAGTGGACGTAATAGGCTTTATTGATGATGATGATGTGCGCAATAATGTTATACATACAATTTTCATACCATTTTATAACTATAAATAATTTATTTCAGATAATTATGGAAGTGTAGTGAAACAAATCAGATCACCTCTCTATCTAAAATCAGGTTTTGATTAAAAGATTTTTAAAGGATCTTATACCTAGTTACTTTACTAGCTACGACACCCTCCCTGCGAGATCTGGTACTACAATGGATGGATAACGACTCATCATAAAACCAGCCATCTAGTAAAGGATTTTCAGACGTAAACTTAACGTAAGACGAACAGAAGCTTTTATCACCTGATAATTCCTATCAAATAACACAGCATTCAACTGATATCTGTCAACCCTGGTCTGGTACTCTCGGAAGGAGTGTTGATAACTCTGGGGTTTGATTTTGTTTTGTCTTGTCAAGGTTCTATTTGCATGGATATTTCAAGTGCAGAGTCTTGTCATCTCCTATGTTTGCTTCATTTATGGAACTAACAATGAGGGGTTAGTTTAATTGGATGGTTAATATGCAACCTCTTTTCTTATAAGAACTTGTCAAATGTAAAAGAATATCATTAATTGATTGCTTTTTGTTCTCTTCATTTTAATATTTCTAAATGGCTAACGTGTTTTCTATCTACCAAGAGTTGTTTCGCTGCGTAATCGAGTATTCTTTATCTCCACATTATTTTCCATTGCGTTTCAATTGACTTACTATATCACAATGCTCAGTGTACTAGTAATCACTCAGTCATTTTGAAAGTATTAAATGGAATTTTTATTTCTTAAATTGTTTGTTCGGTGTTTTTAAGTTGAGTTAATGCTTCCCTTGTATTAGCAGTAAATTTCAACTAGGATTTAATAAATAACACAAGTACCATACTCCTTTCTTTTGTTAATGAGCTGTTCAATGGATTGTAAAGATTAAAGAAAGAAATGAATATCCAATTTCTTCTCTATTTTCGAGCGACGTCATCTCATTAATACTTGACAAGAACAATTTCGCGGACCACGAAGTAGATTGCTTTAATATCTAAACAGGATGCGAGGCATACACTCAACGAAATTATAGGCAACAGTAAAAACAAGTTTCTGATTATCAAAGGAAATGTTCAGTCATTACATTACATACGGAGAAAAACATTCGTGAACTTTTTCAAGACACACAAAAAGTTCCAAGCACTAACACTGATGAAAGTAAACATAATAAACCTTATGCGGGCGAAGTTAGAGTGCGGATTTGTAAAGTAATTTGTGTAATGGATGGTATAGAGATTGTAGATAGCAATATTCGCGTATCGAAGAGTAGGCACCGGGAGTATGACATAATGCTGCAAAAAACGCAAAGTCAAGGTTTGCCGAATCACTGCGCGGCAAAAAACTGTAGCCATGGCAACTAGCGAGTGTTGCACGCATCGCTCGTTAGAGCGCAGAATAAATAATAGTAATGTGCGGCTGGACGTGGCTCAGGTATCGGGTTTCGGTTTACTAGTAGTTTATGGATTTGCAGTTAGTTCTGAACTCTATGAGTTCGCCATCTAATCGTGTATATATAAAAATATGTACGCTTAAATTTCTATGATCTTAAGAAACATTCTTAAGTCTCACCGGTTGACATTTTGAAACAGAAAATCGTTTTTGGTGGGACATCCTAAAAAATATGTAACAAGATCTCAATCAACACTAATTAAACACAAAACACGTCACCCTAAAACATTCAACAAACAAATTTAATAAAGACGCCTCAATTTAACTTGAAACACTCCAATTTAAACCTTCTCATCCATTAATAAGACCCTTCACACATGTGGTCTTGACGCTCGTTTACCCATTCAGGAGTAAAAGTGCGACTTTGTACTCTATGGCTTGTGCAATAGAAGTGAACAATGCAAGTAAACATTCCCGTGTAATGATGCGTTTCCAGGATGCATTGGGAACACGAACAGCATGCACCCTTGTAGCCAATTAAGCGAAATAGTTTGGGATATTAAAATTCTTATATTCAATGTTAAATAAAATAACTCGAGGGACCATGTGAATAATGTGGAAGTTTTTGTTGAGCGGTCGTAAATTAAACATCGGTTCTAAATGTTCGAGTTAATGGAATTATTGGCAGAGTCCTTTTTTCGATAGCATTTGCACTTAAATTTCTAACGCTTAACTTTCAAACAATGAAAAATTTCTGAGCATATATTTTAAAGATGGTGCGATTCGACGACTTCTGGCAAAGTGAAACTTTTTAGATAAAAATTAATTGCATTATTAATTTACCCTCCTATTCAACCTATCACAGTCCACTGCTGGACATAGGTCTCCCCCATTTTGCACTTTTCTCATCCAGCCTCCACCAGCGACCTTTTGCAAGACGTCGGTCCATCGGGCCGGAGGGCGTCAAACGCTACGCTTGCCGAGACGCGGTCTCCACTCTAGAATCGTTATTAAATTACCCACACTAACCAAATCCTTGCTGCAACAGATATATGGCCATATTACTAACATGAAACAAGAAAGCAACATCGGAAATGAAACATAACTGGCTCTCTTTAGTGCCTAGCAAACTGAGCCTGAAGAACCAAAAACATCCCAAGTACCAGAACTCTCGCCCGAAATTCGGTCTTACATAATTCTAAATATGGTTGATTTTAGTATTATCATGTTGATGGATAAGTTGGTTCATGGTAATACAGAGTGATGCCAGATTAAAGCGTAAACAAGTCCTCCAGATAGACACGTGTATCGCCGGTGTCCGTTTAAAGCGAAGAATATTTACTGTATTCATTCACATTTCCATTTTTATACGACTTCTGCCTTTGCGGAATGTGTTATGATCAGATTTTGATACCTAGCTTAGTCTAGAAACAAACAGTATTATAATATTTGTTATTGAAACCATGAATAATGTAGGGGAAGGACATATTGTACACCAATAAATTGTTCAGGGCCGATATCTGGCGAAAATGAGGGAGACCTATGTCCAACAGTGGACTGTAATAAACCGGTTATTGATGAGATGTAACCGTCAAGTGTTTCGACAAAACATCATCATCGATCTCCTCTCTAACTTAATAAATAGAATACATAAATAATATAAATATCCACTGACATTCACACAGCGCCATCTAGCCCCAAGTTAAGCGTTAAGCCCGTAGTATGGGTACTAAACAACGGATAAAAATCCTTTCATTTTTTGAGTAAAAAAGTAGTACACATAAAAAACACCCAGACCATTACAAACAGACATGTTCATGCACACAAATGTTTGAACTGCCCGGGAATCAAACCCGGTACCCTTGGTGTAGCAGCCGACGTCTCGACCAAAAATGGGTCGTCAAAAAATCATCTGGTAAATTTGGTATACATAGTTGTATTTACAACTGTTTGTAATGGTCCGGGTGTTTTCTATGTATAATATGTATGTATTTACTAAAAAGTATCTATGTAAGTATGTTTATCTGTTGTTTAGAACCCTTATTACAGGCTTATGCTGAGTTTGGGACTAGATGGCGCTGTGTGAATGTCAGTGGAGATTTATTTTTTTATTCTAATATGTAACAGAATACCACGCTTCCCTAGTAACAATCTATTTACACTTGATTTGCGAACTATACAGTACTTACATAGTTTACGCAAGCCATACTTATCTCTTCACTTACCTTCAAGTATGCACTTAAATATCCTTAAGTGTTGATTCGTAATGATGCTAGTCATCATGTCAGTGTGTACGTTATATAACGTCAAGCGGGCGACCTCGACCGTGTAACCAGTTCGATTCTTTGTTCGCGCATATTCTATGCCTTTTGTATGGAATCGTTCCTAGCATGCTTATGTTAATAGATACTGTTACAGATACATGTCATCTTTTATGCAGTTACTGCCGGTATACAACTATAAATAACGGTTGTATACAATTTTGTATGTGTGTAGTAAATTTACCGGGTATAAGAGACCTAACATCTGTTGTCTCGGCTGACGGGCGCAAAGCAGTGTTAACGGAAAAACAATGACTATCTACTGTTAATTATTTTCTACAACATTGCTTCTGTCATGGTCAGGCGTATCACTTACCGCCTGGAGAGTGAACTGACCGCCCCATTGACCTATAGCATAAAAAAGATCGGTATCGGTGTATTAACAGTACCTAAGTAGTCAGCCGATGTGCCAACCGCTACACCAGATGGGTCGTCAAATAATATATTAAATTAAACTTACACTCCGTTCTAGAAGTTTCCACTGTTATTATAGTATGAACTACATATTTATTCACACAAATCTGAAGCTCCAAAGACTCGGCTGGAAAACCAGTCGACCAACCAACGTATACACATGCACAAAGCGTCCGTAAATGCAGTTAGCAACCAGCTATCAAGGTCTGCCTACAACTGATGCAATTACCCTCTATTCTATATTTCAATATACTCTATAATTTCACACTGACAGGCCAATATCAACCTTATTTACATCTTTACAAAGTCTAAATAAGCCTAACAATTCATCATCATAATATCCTCGGCAGTTAGATTTGTATTACAATGTTTAATGTCATGGGATTTTACACTTTAAATGTATGCCACGTTGGTTGTAATTCAATTGTACGTTACAGTAGCGTCACATAGTCTAGTGCAAAACCTAGGTAGGTATGAGCAGAACTGTAGTTAGATATTAGATATCGTTTGTTACTTGCATAGCAACCTGTTATACTGCTGACTTTGACCTTCAATGGCTAAGGAACTGTTTGTATAGGCATATGGGTAAGACATTGCATGGTTCTTGTACTTATCTGGAACTAGTAAAAAGGTTTTCCATATTTATTTAAAGGACGAACGCTTTTAATTAAAAAAAAAAAAATATATATTTCAATGGCACAATGGTGAGGACGGTTGCCTTCCGATCGGGAGGACACAGGTTCTAATCCCACCACGTACCAATGTCTTTTATATAATTATATGTACGTTATCCGTCGCTCTTACGGTGAAGGAAAACATCGTGAGGAAACCTGCGCACGCCTGCGAAGAAATTCAAAGATTGAGCGTGAAATCGGCCAATCCGCACTGGGCCCACGTGGACGACTAAGGCCTAATACCCTTAACGGGTAGGCTCGAGGCCATCGGTAGGGTCGTTTTATGAGTTAATGATGATAATATATGCATCCAAATAAATCTTAGAGCGTCGGTGGCTCAGTGGTGTGGACTGTCGCCTTCCTACCGGGAGGGCTGAGGTTCAAATTCCGACACGTACCAATGTATTTTCGAATTTTCGAAAAATATATGTACGTTATCCGACGCTCACATTACGGTGAAGGAAAACATCGTGAGGAAACCTTCATGCACGCCTGCGAAGACATTCGAAGGTTGTGTGTGAAGTGTCCAATCCGCACTGGGCCCGCGTGGACGACTAAGGCCTAATCACCCTATACGGGTAGGCTCGTGCCCCTCGGTGGGGACGTTTAATGAGCTGATGAATGATGAAAATCTTAGCTAGAAGTTTATATGATAGTACACAAAAATTAAAACGTTCGAAATACAGAACAATTTCGTCAATTACGGTACATATTTCTATGTAACCCAAATTCAGACAAAGAATGAAGATGGATCGTATATAAAGTGACACATTGTACAAATAAACAGGAAATATACATTATTTCAAATTCGCCAACGACTACGCTCTATACATATTATATGCTAGATTTTTTTGTTCCACAATATGCTTAAATGTATATCTTTATATTAACGTAACGGGCAAATAACAGGTGTCATCAGTAGATTTGTAAGCGACAAATATTACCATAAATGAGTTCTCATATACTAGTATTAAGTTCTTGAAAAAATACCTATATACATCTCTCTTTTCGACCTATTGCAATCCACTGTAGGACATTTCGTGCCAGATTTCCCAGACGTCCACTGTCACATACATAACCAAAATACCTTAACGTGGCATCCTCCAGTGTAGCTGGCTAACGTGTGATACTATGACAGGAAGGTAAGTATCGATTGAATTTACTTTCTGTCTTATCCTTGAACCTAAGACGTAGCTATATAAAAACTTAGCCATAATTCCGAAAGAAATTAGTTATATAGACTATGCGGAATTTATTAAACAGAGGATCAGATCTTAACAGCTGAACAAAAATAAGACGAAGTAACTTACAGAATTCAATTTCCTCGTGGGATACGAACTTTCACTCAGACTACATGTAAACGATTGTACTATGTGTGAGTTTGAAGTGGTAGGCTCGGTACTAAGTGGTCTAGGTAAGTACCACCGCAGTGCCTGATATCGTCCCGTCAAACAGGAGTGTTATGCACTTCTGTGTTTCGGGATGAGGGCACTGTAGTAGTGAAATACCGGGTATAAGAGACCTACATCTGTTTTCTCTGGTATCGGGCGTAGTGCGGCATTGATGGAGAATAATAACTGTCTATCAGTTGTTGGTCTCCTTCAATGCCGCTCTATTATTGGCAGGCGTATCACTTACCATCAGGTGAGCATCTCGACCGTCCTGGATACTTTAACATACAAAAATAAATACTTGAGTACTATATTGTACTTACGTCGGATAACAATTACTTACCGAGCCTTATTAAATTGCCACAAGAAAACTTCAGTGCACTATTTTTGCATATCCCAACATTACTCGAAGCGAATAGGTGAATGCATCTGGCAAAGTCGTCAAAGATGCATTAGGTGCGGCGACACTACGTCTGCCGGCAATCGAACCCAAGGCTGTCGGGTAATGCTACACCGCGCGTACAACCGCACGTACGGGTAATTGTGTGGGCAGGTTACTGGCATATTGTAGAGTGTGGCATACATCGAAATAGCTAGGCTGTGTTTGAGGAAATAAACGTATTGGTGTCAAAAGTGATGTCACAAATTCACCCAATAAAATAAGTTGGCAGCTCATTCTTGTAGTATTTCCAGCTGAACGTGAAAAGCTACAGATCCTACAGGAATGTTTTCAATGCCTTTATACCGGAAAAAGAAGAAAAGGAGGTGAGGCAACTCATCAAAAAAGGCCGATGAAGGAAAATAATTCAAAGGCCATGACATACTTGGAAAATACACATAAAAATGGTATGAAGTGAAATGAATAGTAATGGGCAGTGGCCTAGGAAGCAGTTTCAATGATTTTGGATTAAAAAAGCTTATCTAATTAATATTTGAAGGTAAAAGGGTGCTAAACGTATCTACTTGCCTTAAAATTATAACTGTCACATAAGCTATTTGAAACCTATTATCATCAAACTAGACCCAATATCGGTATAAAGCGTGTGAAATGTGAAAGCATATTTTACCTATTCTCTAATGCTTTATTGATTCAACTGGAATTTATCAAATATTTATTGTAAACCCTTTTTACATAGCTCTAAACATTTACAAATGACTTCAGGACAACAGACGTTTCACATAACCGCTGAAAAAATCAGTGTATTTTCAGCGGTTATGTGAAATGAATATTTTCTGACGAGTATGAATCAGGGTTTACAGTAAAATCTAAATAAGTTTTTGAATAAATGTGTTCTAGTTTAAATCAGACCTTTCTAATTCTAATTTTCGTTAGATACAGAAAATGAAACATATTTGACAAGTTCTTAGTATCCTTAAATGCAGGCAAATGTCTAACAAAAGAAAATATTCACAAGTGGTTAACTTTTGCTAGCCATATCACATATCGGCATAATTTAAATCTAACGATAGCAGACACACGAGCCGGCTACCACTCGTGCTAACAATGAGTATATGATTATTGTGAATGTAAAACAATACAAATAAAGACAATGCTTCCACTCAACTGATTAGTTGATAAAATATTAAAATAACTCAAGTAATAACTCGTGTAATTATGTGTAATCAAACTATGCAGAGATGCGATTTTAACGCGTAGCTTTATATATCACAAAACACAAATAAGAGCAATAAAGAAGAATAAAGTTTAGAGTAAGCACGTTACAGTAATAAAGAGTTTTAAAAACACTGAGATATCATCATCATCAGCCTGTTAAACGCTCACTGATATACTTTGAAGCTCGGGCCGTAACCCACATTCATCATCATAATTAATTATTTTAGCGATTCCACTGCTGCACTAAATCTTATCTGTCAATTGTGCTCTTCAAGTATTTTGGACTAGGCCAGCTGGTCTCATGCATGTTAACTGCTAGGTAGGACCGGGTATCTGGCGCAAAATGGGGGAGATCTATGTGGACTGGGATAAGTTGAATAGAGAGAAAGAGGGTGTTAGTTTTATAGTAGAATGTACCTCGTACCAGGATTAAGAGTTTGGTCTAAGTCCGGAAAGGTGTAGACTGGGTTCCCTTACAGTCAACGGTATACACGAATGCACACGCATTTAGCAAACACATCTTAACTTCGCTGTATATCTTTGGCCACTGTCAAAACAAAAAGTAGCTTAAAAATAAGCGTCTTCTTTTTGATATTCTAAACAAGATTATAGTTAAATCTATGATTACAATCAAAGTACTCTCACGTATTTTTCCAAAGAGTTTGGATTCAATTGATGATCAAGAACCATATCGTCACGGATAGCCCGAAGCCTATCTAAGATCGCTTTTTTGCTCTATTGTGAGTTAATATATTCCAACATGGCGGTTGCTGAAGTCATCGCTTACAAAAAGTCAACGAAAAAAATAGCAGCTCTTACCACGTGAGCCGGTGAAATAACAATGTAACATATAGAGTTTGGAGTAACACAGGGGATTAACATTGAAATTTATTTTTAGTCCATAATTATACCTTCTAGTTTGAATCTAGCAAAAATTTTAAAAATCTTAATCAATCGTTTCTTAAAAGTGATAATTTGTAGAATTGGGCTACAGAATTTATCCAATCAACAACGATTGAAATATTTGCGATTATAAAAACAGTTATACTAGTAGATTTTTCCTCAGCAATAGAGAGTATATTGAACATTGGCTTTCAGTTTGTGTTAGTAATCACAAAGTATATAATGCTAAACTAACTTTTAAAGAGATTGCATAATACCGTATCTTTTAAACTTTTTGAAACTAAAAACTACCTGCTACTGTTCGATTTTAGTCTACGCGCAAGATTATTAAGATATAGCAAAGCCATCTTAATTTTTGTAACTCAATCACCCGTTATACAAAAACAAGTTCTCTTTGATGTCAACGTCTGTCATCTAACTGACAAGTGTCAGAACATATGGATTCAGAATGAGTTGTATAGATTTTTGTAACCTTTTATTTGTAGTAGCTACTATTTATAATGATAGGTGATTAACTTCAAAGCCACGTCGCCAGGGAATACCCTAGTTTCATGTACGATCTTAGGAAGAAACACTATAGTTTCTCGTTGAGAATGTACTAAATATAAAAATGTGTCTAAAACCATGGAAAAAATATATTAACACCAATGATATTCTGTATATATAAAGGTAGATACGCCATCCGTGCCTCAAAAACAAACCGCCGAAGAGAGTTTGTACTCTTTTGTTTATGTAAATGTGTTCGAAATTCGAAATATGTGTATGTTGCTGCAGCTGCATTGGGAACACTTTTTTCGATTATTTTGTGAGCATATCACGAATCCATACTTTTTACATCATTGATTAACACGGCCGCAATGCAGAAACTTCGAGTAAAATAAAGATATATTTTTTGACTAGTAGTGAACGGAAAGGTCAGTTCGCTCATATGGTGTATCACGGCTGATTCAGTATTGAAGCAAATTAAATGTAGTTAGTATGTCGTAAGTGATACGTCTGACCCAGACTAACGCAGTATTTAAGGAAAAAAATTATACGTAGTATTGTTTTCTGTCAACATATTGGGTCTCATACGCGGTAATTTTACTAGCTATAGTTCCCTTACCCCGAAACACAATAGTGCAAAATACTTCTATTTTCTGGCCAATATCTGCAATGGCAAACCTAGACGACTCAGTACCGAGTATGCCACTTCGTGATTACACTGTGCACCACGTCAGAATTAAGGCCCTAGTGTTAAAGCAACAGTTTGTTGTGACAACATAAGTGCGTCTAGTACACATCATTGTATTGTTCATTTGAAGTACCCGACACAATGGTGGCTCGGTCTATGTTCGATGATTTCAATTTCCTCGGTTCATTACGTCGCTCGAACAAAGACTTGGTAATGATAGAGTGCAAAAAGTCCGGACCCCTGCAGGGGCGTGTCTTGGGTTCTGTATTGTAAATTTTCTTTCGAATTGTTTCTTGATTTCGGTGAGGCATTTGACACTGTAATTTTTTCGGCGAAAGTTAAGATAAAAAAAATTGTCTAATTATTTTTTAATGACCTCAAATATAAACACATCAAAATACATTTAAGGATAAAAAATATAATAGAGAAGAGCTTATTTTCCACATAAGTTTAGATGTTGCGAAAAATGATCTAGTGAATCATTATTATTTTTTAACCGATAAAAATGTATACTAGATAATATTATTAGTTATAAAATCTGAAATCAAATCAGAGATTTAAATTTTCATGTTTCCTTTTAAAATGCAAAATAATTGATAAATAGTTTACACAGGATCTATTCAATATTTATATAAATTACTTATTTTGAGTTTAAATCGTTTAATGATTCCTTATGGCACTGCTTTTCTATTTAAGAAAAACAGTTCTTAATAAAATAAGACAAAGGAATCCCAAAGCGGTAAGGTTAGGCTCAATTAAACGGGCTGTCAGTCACAATACTTCCAATGAGCTGTGTCACGGTATTTCAGTGGCCTTGAGTAAAATGTCAAGTTTGCAGGTTCATTCCCCGACCACAAAACCTAGGCACACCGTCCCCACACTCTTCCTACATAAATATGGTCTTGCACATGAATTGGTTAGAAAAATAGGGGTCGCATGAAACTGGCTAGGTAGTTACTTGTGTTTCAATTAACCAGTACTGACTGGACTTCCCCTCCCTCTTTGCTCCATGGAAACAGGAACCTCGAATAAAGAAGATGTGGACCACGCGAGGTCTAGATTAAATGGTCAGGTGCGAGCCAATTAGGTGTTCTATGAAACGTTCGCTTATGTCATTGTGACGGTGCGATGAACAGGGAGTGTTGGTAATTTTCCACATTAAACGAGTGTGTGTAATGATGCTGGATCTGATGATTGGGATGGTCAATGCCCTGTCGCGTGTACATGCATCTAATATAACTGAACTAGTACTTTACAAGGGCATCAGTATTACAAAATGGTCGCCGCACTTTGAAGGGTTCATTATAGCTGTAAACAGTTTGAACATTTTATTACCGCAATTTATGGACTGTTCTTCTGACTTCTTGACTCGAAATTTCCAGGATCAGATTCCCCAACTGTTTTAGTTTTGGCTTTTTTAGTATTTTTTCCTATGTGGGCTCAATAGTCTTGCAATGAAAATGAAAAATGAAAATGAAAAGTGTTTATTCAGTTTAGGTCCTTATAGAACACTTATGAATGTCTAATGACTGAGCTACCACTGGTTCGGGAGGAGTTTTTCACTGAGAAGAAACCAGCAAAATCTCAGTAGTTTACTCTTTTCAAAAATTCGTCCGTTGAATACAGATTTAATGTTGTAACAAAATATTATAAAGCAAATCTGGGGCGCACGAGTGCCCCGCCAAGTCGAGCGCAGTAAGCAAACACGTCCGTACCACCTTTACAGGATCCATTTCGCCGCATTTTCAGGCCCGATTTGAGAACCTTTGGATAATACAGAGCGCTGAAATTTGTGCTCTAGTAAGAATATAATAACTCACTTTAAATCAAAATTTTAAAGTGCTGTAGGTCATCTAAGTTCTGACGTTGTAAGCGCAAAGCAAAGTTCGCACTTTTCGAAGACACTCACTCACTCATCACTCATGATCATCAGAAAGAGACTAGTACTTCATTAACTCAGAACGCTGAAATTCGGTTACAGAGTTAGCGGTTTAATGGCTACATAAAGGGAAAACTAATGAAACTTTCGAAAAGTCAAAGTCTGGAGTAGCTGCTGCGTGACCCTGCTAATGAACAAAATCATCAAAAATATGAACTATTTACTTCCCATTACTCACAAGCTGAAATTTGTACAAGTCAGGGTTATGTGTTACATAAAGGGAACTATAATAATTGGAGTAATCGAAGCTCTGAGTACTGGTACGCTGCTTAGATAACATAAGAGAGCCCCGCCAAACTATAGCGATTCGACATATCCGCCTTTAACATATAATAGTTTAATCATGGATGGGCCGCGTTCATCCGATGTCGAAAAATCGGGGGGCACGGTAGTGCCCCGCTAAGTCGAGCGGCTAGACCATACAAATCGAATGTTGGTGCACACAAATATTTGTAGGTACTGCACGGGGATCGGAACCCGGAACCCTTGGTGTAATAGCCGAAGTTGTCAACCATTATCACCCAATGGGTCGTCTAATATATCCTTTCAAAGTTTCTAGCAATAAAGAAGTAAAACCCACAAACATCATTCTGTAAAAAATCTAAAAAAAAACAAAGTAGCCCAGTCTCGATGGAGCTGCTTGATTATCTCTAAGAAGTATGTAAATCAGAGACAAAGACGTGCCAAGTTCTACAGGCTCTAAATGAATATTAATTATTATGGTTAATGTTGTGTGACTTGGCCGTTGAACATTCTTTAATACGTTAGTGGCTTTATCAAACCTACAATCGATGGCAGTGAATCACCGTTTTCCAGTGGGCAATTTGTACCCGTCACATGGGTAGCGGTTCTGAGCGAAGATTGGTGCAATGGTTGATGAAATGCACTAAGTTTGTATCCTTGTGTACTCTTCAACGGCCAATCAGCCGAACATCAACCATATATAATTATTAACTTGCGTAAGGAACCGTAGCCTGGCGTCTTTGTCTGATTTCATTACTTTTAGAGGTAATACAAGCAGATCCATCGAGAGATCGGCTAGATTTTTTAAGAATGTTTTGTTGTGGGTATTATATTCAATTTTATCGTATTAGTATTGGTAAAAATAAATAATCTTAAAAGTATCTTTAAGCAGTTAACTCCCGTTATTATATACGAAATTTAAATAGATGATACAAAAAAAAAAACAAAGTATGCAGGCGTGCAATCAACATGTCCATGAGTTTTTATCATTATATACTTCAATAAATAATACGTAGTGTTTTTTTTTTAAAAAAGATCTTTACAGAGATACTTAAACTTATTGCAGGGAGTAATAAATTACATTTTGTGGTAGCTTATTAAATAGTTTAATGCTTAAATAATCTCCCACAACATGAGTTCGCCAACCCAATTATTGCAATCCTAAGATTTGGAACGGCAGAAGTTTTGTTTTTGTTCCTAAGTGTTCAACTTATGATTATCATCTAAGTGCCAAGTCTAATCGTGATTGATATAATCATTACACCTGGTATGCATGCACTGTGAAAATGACGTTTGGTGTGAGTCCTTTGCCGTGTTTTCCGTTATTCTATATACCTCAGATATTTTCGTGCCTATAGAGTCCTGGTTTCCATTTTCGCAGTTATTACTTAAAAACTACTTCAAAAGCTGCAAGACGTTTTAAAAACTTTGGATTGGTTTGACTGCTCATCAATCAGTCTAAACCAACTTTATAAGAAGAAGAAAATTTGTCTTATTGAGTACTTACTTTGATCTTATACGTTTGAATGTGTATTTTTTTAGTGTAATTACTTCACAACGCTATTTTTAGTAATTTCTGGTGTCTATATTCAATGTTACGAATGTTCTAACTTTGGCAATAAAGATACTTTACAGGTTGTAATAGGTATACGCGTGAAGTAACCGTTAATAGGCTTAGGGTGAACCTTGGCCTTTGGTTTGGTCCTCACATGTACGGCTACTCGGATTACTGCCTTCGTTTCGTAACTTTGGGGTTGATAATCTTTTGGCATTGCGTACGGTGCGGTCAAAGGTGTTCTATTACAAAGACGTAGGTATGTTTTGGTGCTTTGTGGTAGGCAAATCGTATTAAACAAAAAAATTGGCCAAGTGCGAGTTGGACTCGCCCATGGAGGGTTCCACAGGATCAAGTAACATAATATAAAATATTTTTAGTTTTTAAGGCACCTTGTCATAATATAGCTGTAATACAGCTATTTTATGAGAAAATAGTGGTTCACCGTTTATGACATACATGAAAACTTTAGGTTAGATATTGTTCAAATCGTTCGTTGCTAGATTTCATGGTAAAAATTATTTTATATGAATCCCACATTTTAGAATTACTTATTGCGCGTGAATAAGTGCTTCCCCACGCACTTTTTTCAACTTTGGAAGTGTCTCTCGCGCAAACTATTAACTAAACTATAAAAACCTCAATATCATTTTTTAAAACCTGAAAAAAAGTCTTGATTAAAATGCGTTCCACTTATTTATGCATCATTGAAAGGAATAAAAAGCGATTTGAGAGGTTATTTGAAAGAGTTCTTTTTAACCTTTATTCTTTCATGTGGCGTATTCGGGCCAAAGGTTTTCCTTGAGACTAGAGCTCTCCACTCCATGGGGGATGAGGTTCAAGAGCTGGAGTTCACTTCGAGGCCTTGCAACTGAATTTAGCTGATGAAAGAGATTTTTGATAAGAAGTCTTATATTCTAATAATTATTTATTCTCGTTTTACTTCAATGATGCCATTATTGATATGTTACTAGTATGTTCAAGGTGTCATATTGATTAACCTATCTTTGGGGTGGTTCCCTCTAGACACTGGCAACCTTTGTTGGCCAGTGCGAACTCCATGAAGCCTTGAATTCATTGACCTTTAATAGGGCACGGGTATAGGATATATGTAGGGGAAGAAGGGTGTTGGGTCAACATTTCTTTTTACGTTACTGGCTAAACAAGACACATGTTTTGTAAAGATATTGGGATATATATAATATCCACTGACACTCCCACAGCGCCATCTAGCCCTATATAAAGCGAGGACCTTGTAGTTATATTCATATTTTTTTGTAAATACACACATATTATACGTAGAAACACCCCTACCATTACAAACAGACATGTTCGTGCACATGCACACAAATGTTTGTACTGCCCGGGGATCGAACCCAGAATCTATGGTGTAGTAGCCTACGTCTCGACCATTAGACCACATGGGTCGTCAAAAATCAAAGAATATTTGACTGTGTTAAGTATGGTATCCATTACTATGGCCCCCTGGTATGGACTTTAAGAGAGGTTGTATACATACTTATAATATTCGAAAACACGTGTGTATGTGGCGGCAACGTCCTGCACCTCAATCGGAAAAGCAACAGACGCTAGACCAATGTAGCTACTGCGAGCTCCTTCGGACTCTTATTAATCATTTATTTATTCAGCTATTTATCATAAAGAAAAAGCCGAAACTAAATTATACAGTAAACTTGAATCATTGTTCATTTTCTTGTCACAATAAACGTCAAGAATGTGTAATTAAATGTTAAAAGGTTTGCATTAAGTTTCAAGAGTCATTGAATGACTCACAATATTGTGTTTGGTCGTTATGCTAAACACACTGTAATAACAAAGACAGTTAGATAGGTTATATTTTAAGAACAAAAAATACTGTATTTAAAATGACTGTTTTAAGTTCCAAATTTAAAAAAAAATTTAAAAATAAAAACTGGTTTTACATAGTTGTTTTTTTCTCTCTCGACGTGATTTTGAAGTTACCATGGTCTTCACGGACTGGCAGTGTCTGTTTTTCATGGTCTTGATTAATTAAATATAAATAAATATCCACACACATTCAACAGCGCCATCTAGCTCCAAACGTAAGCAATTAGCCTGTAATATGGTAAAAGCAACGGCATAAAGTATTATATCTTTGGTTTTTGTAAACACATAGATACATAGTACACAAGGAAAACACTAACAAGCAAACTGTTATATAAATACTGACTGAAAAACAACGCACCGGTGAAACTATTTAATGCTAGGAGCTGAATTAGTCGCCTGTAAGTTCCTTGGGGACTAAAGGTAAGCACTGTAAAAATAGGTTTCATTAAATAAATATACGTAAAATGTACCATATTATTTTTTCGAAAATCTCACTTTCAACTCAATAGTATTGTTTTTTTTATGCAAACGACGAGTCTTCTCATTTGATTTTAAACACCGCAAATTGCCGTCAATGTGTATTTTTGAAATGAAAGTTTTGAATTTTACTGAAGTATGGCTTCAACATGAGCTCATCGGGATAATGGATGCCGTGAGAATAAACAAAATTTGCAATACAGATTGGCAAAAAACGGTGCTGTTTGCCATAATTTCCTCATGTCCTGACAAATATGACGTGGTAAAACTGTAAGAAAGAGCAATATTCCTATCTAAAAGGCAAGAAGCGCACGGTGTCACCGTTGTACTGGGCGGAGGTGAACTCTTTCCATCAGTGTCTCTTGCTCGTTTGCTCCTTATATAATAAAAAAAAAGCTTTGTCGGCCCTCTATTTGAAATACATCCTTCATCTTCTTCTTTTTGTTTTCTATGTATAATACGTGTGTATTACAAACAAAAATTTATATAATAAGTATGTGTTCGTGTTTAGTACACCATAATACAGGCTATCACGCTTCACTTGGGCTAGATGTCGCCTGTGCTGTATCTCAATGGATTACTTTATTAAGATCGCCAGGTCAGGTATTAACTGTATTCGTGGTCTTTTGGGTACATCGTTTGGTTACGTGATCCGAACGTGGTGGGTTTAAATCCCGCGCGGATACGTTATTTTGTTTAATTATTACAGCTGATGATGATAAAGTAAGGTATGATAAAGAAATCTTCCTCAAAACAATCATAAATATTGAATATGTTTGAAACGAGGTCTTCGAACCCAAACCCCTGAGCATTGTTCCCTTAGTCCCTGACCATGATGAACAAGTCGGATGTTTGTGCCCGGTTTGTGGACCGAAGGACGCGCTGTGTGCTCCCCTTATCAACGCTCTAAAGACAAAGCTTGCATTACTGATAAGGTTTCCTTTAGATTCCGTGTTTGTACACACTGCGGATAGTTTATGAGCTGTGACTCAATGGTGTGGACTGTTGCCCTCCTACCGAGAGGGCTGAGGTTCAAATCCCGCCCCGTAGCATTGTTTTCGTTAGGAACTTCTGAGTTTCAGTTCACTTACCATCAGGTGAGCGTCCTGGTACACTTATAACATAAAAAACATTCAGATGACGGGTAGAAGTGCTCTTCCTGCTTTAGTCATCATTGAGATCATCATCATCATCAACAGCTCATTAAACGTCCCACTCGAGGGGACTAAGCACGTATCCCGTATATGGGTGTAATAGGTCTTGAGTCGTCCACGCGAGCCCCCATAAGTTTGGGCCCCCGGGGGTTAAAACGACTTCAAATTGCCTGAAAATCAAATACTTTGAATCTCTTCGCAGGCGTACGCAGGTTTCCTCACGATGTTTCCTTCACCGTAAGAGCGTAGGATAACGTTCATATAATTTCGAAAATTCGAACCTACGCCCTCCCGATCGGAAGGCAACACCATTGAGCCACGACACTCTTTGATCATCGTGATGATTATGGCAAAATCCATTTGTGTCAGTTAGAAGGCTCTTAGCCCAAAAATGGATTATCACAAAGTCTGAAACTTAGTACGCACACATTAATATTCCTTTGTTAATATATACTTATCTTAAAGGTACTCATATGTATCGAGCAAAAGCAAGCGGCACGTCCAAGATAAAACTAGAAGGGTTAGTGTTTGCGGCCGTTTGTTGGCTCACCTGCCCGGACGGAGCGTCGAACTGGGATCGGAGAGGCTTGTCGCTGTCATGCCATAAAAGGGTTAACAACTGGAGATAATTAAAAAAATAAGAATTTTAAGTTTTTTCTCTTATTTTCTAAATAAGGTTCAGTAAAGAAAAGAAAGCGTCGGTGGTAACCAGTGGTGTGACTGTCGCTCCGTACCGGGAGGGCTGAGGTTAAAAATCCCCGACACGTTATCGATCGCTCTTACGGTACAAGGAAAACATCGTGAGGAACCTTCATTGCACGCTGCGAAGAAGATTCGACCGGTTGTGTGTGAAGTGTCGCAAGTCCGCACTGGGCGCCCGTTGGACGACTAAGGCCTAATCACCCTATAGATCGGGTAGACTCGTGCCCCTCGTGGGACGTTAAGTGAGCTGATGATGAAATTGAAAAGAAAGCCCATTGATTTATTTCACAGCAGCCTGAATTACCTGGGATATAACAGAATCTCTTAAAATAAGTCGGTCTTTTCTGGTACATAAAATGCTGAGTTCGTTATAAATGTATGTCAGATTTTGTACCAGAAAAGACGACTACTTTGTACCAGGTGGTAGACTCGATATCTGAGTGTCTAGCAGGTACCGGACCGCAGTGGCCAGATATGATCACGTGAAATAGGAGTGTGATGTCCACTTTTGTGCTTTCGGGATGAGGGAACTGCAGCTAGTGAAATTACGGGTATAGAGACCTAAGATCTGTTGTGCTCGGGTGTCCGTCAGCCGAGCAGTGGGACGTTGGTGAGGAATAGTAAGTTATCAATTACCATCAGGTGAGACGTCAGACGTTCTGTACACTTATAACATAAAAAAGCGAAGTATATTTTACCTGTTTAAGAGATGGCGGTACCCCCCTTGATTGTCCGAAAAGAAAGAATTCCGAGCTTAGAAAGGTACCCGTTCGTCCGTCGGTACGGATACCATTTAAGATGGTAAGTCGGTAACCGAGGCAAACCATTTTTAACGACCCATTTGGTGTAAGGTCGCGATCGGCACTACACTAAGGGAGCTGTGATCTCTGAAATAGGCTTCGGAACAGACTGGCTGCAGCTGGGAAATTTGGCTAAGAAGGGGTTTTTTGGTGGTCAGGACATTATTGCTTTCTGTTCGGCCAAACGACCTGTCCGGCGTGCTCCTTCCACCTCACGCGGGAAGACTATGACAGCGCAGTTAATGCTTTTGCTGTGGTGCTTTCTGGGCCGCTAAATTTGAATGTCATGTTTGCTGACACGCTAAGAAAGCTTCGGTCGACCCAACGGGCAGTACAAACATTTGGGCGATGACCATGTTGTTGTAATGGCCTGGGTAATTCTATGCTATACGCTATGTATGTATTTTAACTAAAAACATTATATAGAGTATGTGTGTCGTTGTTTAGTACCTACACAAACACAACTACAACCAGTTCCTAGCTTAATATGGGGGTAGATGGGGCTGTGTGAGTGTCAGCGGATTTTATTTATTACGTACATCACCGCATATTGGGTTAACTGACGTATCTCCCCATTACTATGCTATACGGGAAGGCCTGTACCCTGTAGTGGGCTGTTATAGGCTGATGGTGATGTTGGTGACTGGGTCCATACCTGTATAGTGTAGGGTTTTCCAAAATCTTTACGCATAGTAGTAGGGGAGGACACAGCAGCAGTGATAAATGTAAAGGTTATATAAAATAAAATATTATGTAGCTATACAATATGTTGTAATTAATTGCCTTAACCCTTTTCTATCATTTTTGCATTCCTGGCATTCAAAAGCTTAATAATATTATTAGGGATTTTTTAAATCCGAGTTCCAACCCAAACTTAAAAGGCCCGGCCTTCGATCCAACTTTTACAGAGAAATGCTAAGTAAACAGTGTCGTTTTTTTTTTACTTAACTCATGAGCAAGCCGAAAAATATCTCCACCATATTTCACGTCAAAATCACGTTGTGCCAAAGCAGATTTCATACTAAAACCTTCTAATTCCCGCTTCTAAAGCGCACCGAGATACACAAAGCCTGCATTTGTTAGATAAAACTCTGATCCGGTTGTAACCGGAATAACCCGGAACAAGCCGGACGACTTAGGCAAATTGCATAGGGCAGCTGTCCCTTTCTATTGCTCGCGTTGGAAAGAGACGGATGCTTGATTACAGGTTGCCTCGGCGGGTTTGAATGCGCTATTCTTTTGGGGAGATGGATGCCGTTTGGCAAGAGGTACAGTAATTTATTTTGTTTTAAACGAGTTGGGTCCTGCTTAGTTAATGAAATTGGGTTCGTTCTGTCTTACTTGAAAAATGTATATTTTTTAAAAAAAATACTTAGCCGCGTTCCGTCAATTATGCCATCAGGAATTGATGACTAGTGATGACAGGTCCGAATAGTTATAAATCGGTACACGAGGCGAAAAAAATGGGATTTGATTTGACCCTCGATACCCTACATCGTGAGTCCCCGGGTGGTAGCTAAAACGGTGGCACATTTTACGTGGTAGAGCCTCCACAATCGTGTTTCTCCGTGCAACGCTTTGGGTTGGCTCGACCCGGTGATAATACCAACGACCTCACAGCAG
>PQWD01012680.1:0-24917 GCA_019425675.1 Leucinodes orbonalis | reverse complement strand
TCGTCTGCCACAAACATCCCCCTATTTCTTAAAGTATTAATAACAGAGTACTTTACTAAAAACATGAAGTAGTTACGACAAACGTAACACATAATTGTGTCAAAAATACCGTATAAAACTACTTAAATGTTTTTTTAAAATATGATATCAGTATATTAGGCTTTCCAAATCATTGAAATGTAAGTAGAGGATCGAAAACATCGAAAGATAAGATAAACTTCGGCGGTAGATGTCTTTTAAAATGCTCTTTCATTTCACAATCACATGCGATATCGTGTTTGATTATGTTAATGGCACTGCAAATAGTGCCTATTCACTATAATGATAAGGCATTATGTTTTCAAACACATAAGCACTTTGTGTTTAGTAACTATTTTTTTATTCACGAGGTCCAACCTCACTACTGAACCGACATTCAGTCTGAAGTTTGTAAATTGTCTATTTTTCATAACAATGTACGGTGTGTGCATCTTATGAGAAATTTTATTTGTGTAACACTTTAACATATAGGTATATTCATTAGCACAAGTGCTTCACGCAATGTGAAATAAAAATATTTCTTAAACATTCAGCACACATAGCCTAAGTACAGTTGCTGACTTGTGACCAGGTACTACATATTATAGTATCTGTGCTTGTGTCGTACACGGCTTAAGCTACAGAATGTAGTATAACATTCAGACTTCTCATTTAGCACAAAACACAACTACCTATACCTAAAGCCCAGGAGAGTGTTCAGTTTTGCGTGATATATTGTGTTTATCAACGGGTTCCATAAGGCAAAAATCTTACCCTTACATATTTCTATATATATAATATATATATAAATTATCATAATAATATATATAGTCTATCTATATAATATATACGGTAAGCAACATAATTTAGGTTACCTACAAGTTTTTTTTTGTTTTAAAGATGTAGAAACACATAGAAATGTTTCAAAGGGTTTACCACAGATTTATAAACCTTTAGTTTCTATATCTGTGGGGTTTACCTAGGTATGTTTTACAAGCTAACCTATCGGTCATATCATTGAGCGACGAAAACGTGCCAATGCCGGGCGCTGAACTTTTACCTGTTTGTTGATGCGTGTATGCAAATAAACAGATTGACGACCTTTCGAGGACAAACTTTGCAGGTGAACAACCTAACAGCTGATTCGTGTCGATTATAATCTGATTACGTATAGTATATAATATGATACAAATAACATGATTATATTCGATTACATATAATAAAATTGATGTAAATCGTTTATAGGAGATTCGCATATCTCAATAAAGATTATCCACATTGAGATAACGAAACTTTGACACAGAACATATCTACACATAAATAAATATTGATTTGTCTCATTGTAATAGCAAAATTCATTGCTTTTTAATATGTATCTTCATTAAATCTGTATGTCATTCCAGTCAATATCTGAAACGACTGGAGCGATTTTGCAGAGTTACACAAACTTTCTCTTTTATAATATTAGTAGGATACTTATGATAATACTCCTCGTTTAAATATATATATAAGTTTTGCTTTCTACTTTGTAAATAAACCTGAACAGCTGCTCGTATTATGTACATCGACTTTTGTAACTGACATTAGTTTTTGATGCATTACACCATTTGAAGTCCGTTTATCAAACAAGAATGCAGATTTATAGGCTAGTTTGTTTGTTGCAAACGAATTTACGACCTTTGGATGACATATTCTGAGGTTGAACAAACTAATCTTAAAATACTTTGAGATTGGTGAATAAATGGTAGTGATAAAATTGTGCAGTTCTCACGAGATTATAGTAAATTTTTCGATCGCAAGCACCACAACAGCTATTTTTATGTTTTCTTTCCCATCAACCTCTCGCAATTTACTGCTGGGCAAATGCCTTCCCTATTTCGAGCCTGATGTTGCGAAGGACCCGGATTTCCTCATCCATCTACCATCTGCAAGTCGTTGGATCATAAGACCGAAGGACGTCGGCAATGACTTGAAAATAGCCATCTAGTCCAGATACTAAAAACATTAAGAGGCTGGCATACATGTAAACAAGTAAGAAAAAATATCAGTAATTTACCAAAACTTTCCATTTATTACAATTCTATTCAACAAACATCCTGATGCCGAAGTACAATACTATGAATTTACGTGTAAACGGCGCATAGATAAACGATATCAGTCAGGTATCAATGTTTGAATAAACAATGCGTTTATAGTTAGTATGTGTACTTTGGACCGATACAATTTAAAATCGTTTAAACTTTAAACTGTTAAATTAAATCATGCGCTCTATCATATAAGCTTGCCATACCTAAACAAATAAATATATTAATTAACTCCATACTTTTAAATATCTGAAATGTAAGTATAAAGAAAAAAAAACTTAATTGCACATAAGATAAAAAAGCATATCACACAACAAAAAACCAGTACAATGTAGGCGGCCTTATTGCTAAGGTAGCAATTTCTTCCAGGCAAAATTTGGGTGAAAGAAAAATGGTTATAGGTATTAAATTAAAGTATTTAATGTAGGTATCAATATTATCGAAGATATATATTATTGGACTCCAATTGTATCTTCAACACATTATAGTAATTTAATAAAACTCAATATGAAGAAATCTACACCCGTCATCAAGTGGTCAGTCATGGTCACCGAATTGACCTTAACACATCAACGAGAAATCACATATCTATAGTTAAGACTTAAAAAATTATTATAAATTTATATGAATTCGTCTGGAGCTCAAAAATACCAATAAGATTTATATCATAACTTAATGTCACCTTACATAAAGCCTTATCATCAACGATAAAGGTCACCACAATGCCATATATTCAGTCCACCAGAGTGATCACAAGTCACAACACTAAAATAACGAAAGATTAAAGAAACTACACCTACCAGCGAATAATGATTCGTTCGTAAAACCAGTAGACAAACACACGTGCTTACACCACCACTGCCGGCACTATACTGAGATGTAAGTTTGCTGTACACAAAACAGGTCACGGCGACCTCTGCAAGGCTTATCAGGAGGTTCAATGGCAAGCTGGTCCAATCTCTTGCGTAATTGGGGTCGCAAGAAACGGGCGTCATGCGCCGGTTTAAGTTATATTTTACATTAGGGCCACTATAAACTCATACAAAACTCATAAGTTACTACGACGGTTGCGGAGTTTTTAGGGTTCCGTAGCCAAATGGCAAAAAGTGGAACCCTTATAGATTGGTCAAGTCAGTCTGTCTGTTCGTCCGTATGTCACACCCTTTTTCTCCGAAACTATAAACACCACACTATCCAAAGTTTGTAAGTATGTGTATTCTGTAAACCGCTATTAGGTTTTGACAAGAAACTTGAAAAAAAAAATGAAAATATTTTGGGGTTCCCCTTACATGAACTGAAACTCAATTTTTTTTCATCGTACATGTGTGGGTATCAATGTGTAGAACTTGAAAAATGAGATCGAGGTTTCTAATATAATTTTTGGATAAATTTTATAGTTAGCGCGAGAGACACTTCCAAAGTTGAAAAAAATGTGTCCCCACTTCTAATTTCTAAACTATGGGGTTGAAAAAAAAAAAAAAATATACAATGTACATTACCATGAAATCTAACAACGAAATTTAGTTTGAACGATTTCTGCTGTGTAGTTTTTTTTTATATGACATAAACGGTGAATCACTATTTTTCGTATGAAAGCTGTAGTATGTGCCTAAGTAAATGAAAATTACTTTATTTTATATTGAAAATAGTAAAAATAATTTTGAAAATAAATGTATATTAATTGCTGCTGCGGAACCCTCCACGGGCGATTTTGACTCGCGCTTGGCCAATTTTACTGGTAGAGCCGCCTTAAGAAATCTCGATGTAATTTTATTCTGAAAAGATGTCTGTAAGAGTTAGCCGCAAGTTGAAATAAGGCTAAGGGATTAACCAAATTTTCGATGACAATATGGGTTAGTGTGTAATTGTATGTAAGAAGAGAGCGTCGCGACACGACACCCCTTCTCAATGGTGTGACTGATGCCTTCCGATCTAGAGAGTGCAGGTACACGCACTACCAATGTGTTTTCTAATCTCCGAAATTATATGTACGTTATCCAACGCTCTTACGGTAAAGGAAAACGTCGTAAGGAAACCTACGCACGCTTGCGATGAGATTCAAAGGTTGTGCGTGAAGTCTGCCAGTCCTCACTGGCCCCGCGTGGTCGACTAATGCCTATATATACCCTATACGGGTAGGCTCGTGATCATCGGAGGGGACGTTTAATGGGAAGATGATTTAAAGATAAACTAAGGTTCACATTCAATATAAAAGTGCAATTATTTCCGTAATCAAATTACGTATTAATTAACTCTTACGCATTGTAATAAAATTATTGACCCAGCGTGATAACGAATTCGTTTTATTACGGTAATAACAATAGGACAAGGCGTGACGGCATGGATATATGTGATTATGAAAATTATGGTTAAAAAAAATCCAAATGTACACTACCTTAGTCCACTATCGATCATAGCACACAACAAAACAATAGCAAATTCAACTTTATCACGAAACCACCACGGTACATGATCAGTGATCCACGCGATCATTCGCTTTCGCGTGTATAAACTTGTGACAGCACAAAGTCAGTATTTCTGAGATAAGTACCTGCTAAACAATTATGATATTGTAAACACTATTCTGTTCACCACATTTTGTACATGTATGACAGGTTTATACATATACTAGCACCGCACCGCGGTTTCACCCGGGTAGTGCACGTTCCCGTCGGAATTCGTGAATCATATTATTATTTAGTAAGTTAGGTATAATGCTGTAAAGATTCATGAAAATCTATTGAGCCATTTAGATGAGAAGAAGTAACAGACATACTTACAAACATGTAACTTTATTTACAGGATCAGAAATATAGAACAAAAGTGTGTTGAATTATATCTAACTTTAGTCGATTTATTAGAAATAAAGTTAGATATAATTTCTACTGTTTGATCGCCAATAACACAATAGATTTTCTATTGTGTCTTGATTCCCGGTGTTGAATAGGTTAAAGACAAGTGACTATAAAGTTACATGAGATAGGCATGCTGGGGTCTTAACGAAGAGTGTATTGCACTCTTACAAGTCAGATTTTTGACAAACTGACTTAAGACCTCTGTATTTTTTTATTATTAGTCATAATGTATTAATTGATTTTGAAAAGGTCTTAAGTCAATATGCCCAAAAACCCATCTTATTGCACTCTTTGTTAGGAGGGCAGTATGTAGGTGTAAGGGAAGTGAGGTGTGAAGTGGTTTAACATGAATGCTATGATAACTAAGCCCACCTCAGTGGAAAGTGACACATAATGCCTAATAGTGAGCAAGACTCTGGCAATCTTCCAGCAGACTAGGTAACCTAGCATGAAGCCATGATGGTCTTATTGATGACACCAAAAACCATTTACATTTCAACAAAAGGTACTGCAAATTCATATAATTACAAAAGGTAGTTTATGTTAGTGCTAAATAATCCACGTACCAAGTTTAATCTTCCTACATTCAAAATTGTGGAATGCCCCATACAACCTTCCCACCCTAACTTTAAGTGTAGGGTTAGAATAAGACAAAAAGTAGGCTGTTACACTCTCATTCCCTTTCAACTATATCCACAAAAATATTGTATTTCATCTTTCTGCCGTGAAATATGGACAAATAAACACATTTTCACATTATAATATTAATATGGATTTTGGTACACATAAAGATAGTAAAAGGGAACAATATGTACTGAAAGTACAAAAGCGCTGATTTTTGAAAATATTATTTTTTTATCAGCAATCATAAATGAAAAATATATATCTAAGACAGGGAGACTAAGTGCGCATTTGCATAATGTATAACAGATAGGCACTATGGTATAAAATAAAATATAACAGATTCTCATTAATTCAATATGCTGTCTATTAATGTATAAGGAAAAAAATATTTTGATGGTTATGATGGTATACATGGTTGAAACCATGAATTGTATCATCCGTCAGTAGGTACTTATGTACGTACTTAATAGAAACTTCCACTTTCAAAGAAATACAATATCATTATATTGATAAACTAAAAATAAAGTATTTATTGGGCAAATTAAAGCAATATTAAATACCCACAAGTCAATAAATTAGAAAGAACATAATAAAACATTTCAGTATCAAGTAGGCATAAAGAAACGCGTCATTAAATATTATCGGCAAAAATAAATAACGCCGCATTTTCACTCATCGTAGGTATAAGGAAAATATCTTCGCTAAACTGAACATTTCATAAAGCGGTATTATTAAAACGCTACTATCTGTACATCGGTACTCACCGTAAATACAATTAAGCCGACCAATTTTTTAAAGCACTGAAGTCGTTTAGATTTCTTTCATTGAATTAATATAAAAAAAATATTTGTACGATGATTACACAAGTAAAGTTAAACTTTTTTTGAGAATATTGAGACGAAGATGACAGCTTTGACACTGAAAGAACTTTGAACAGCTGACAATTAACTTTTTTCAATACCGGGTCGTAGATTTTAATTCCATTCTTTTCGATTTGATTTGAGTTCTCGTTCTTGGCGGGAAACGAAAGTTTTTTTATTACCTTAAATGTATGTTGATTGGAATATCAACCATTGAGACGCATTCGTGAAAATATGCTAGAATGGGGAAATTATACCTATAAGTTCGCTCAAGAATATTGCTTAAAATTTACGTCAAATTCAATTTTATATTGGTCTTCGGAACAATAATAGTTATAATTTTATTGTTCCGAGTTATGGACAGATTTGGTTCATTTGGTTTGACACTGACAGTGACATCAAGTTGACAACAACCATTCAATTGTAAATTGAACTACAATAACAAATTAAGTTTTCGCTCACAATTTTACTTTATAAAATGTTGTCCGTTTCGAAATTTAAAGCTGAAAATGAGTGCTGTAGAACTTGCTTAAATGACTCGTCTGATAACATGTATGATATATTTGCTCACCGTTCAAGCGATACTCTAGCTAACATTTTAAATATATGTACTGCTCTAAAGGTATTATTATTTAACAATCTTACTAATCAAAAATAAATTAAATAAATATATTGCGATAAATCTAACATACTTCAACAATTATTTTTCAGGTGCAAAAGAATGATGGCCTGCCAAACAAACTTTGCGGCAGCTGTTATAACTGTCTTATTAGTTTTTATGACTTTAGAATACAGGCTGAAAAAATCGATAGCAAATTGAGGAATCGAAAGGGAATATCCAAATGCAATGAAGACTGCGTTTGGATATTAATAAATGGTGCATCTAATGATATTAAAAATGAAATGAGTCCAGCATTTACAGTAGGTGATGATGCATCAGATAATGATTATCAAGAAGATTTAGATATTAAAGAAGAACAGATAAATCAGGTTATTAGTGAAGATACCAGCATGCAATTTAGTAAGGAAAAATGCATTGACAATTGTAACTCAAAACCCAACATTGAAAACCATTCCAAAAGTAGCAACATAAAACTCAAATGCAATATTTGCAACAAATCATTCCGGAAAGTTGAGAAGCTTGAATCCCATGTTGCAAAACATGAAAAGAAATACACTTGTACTTATTGCCCTGAAACATTTCCACATAAAAGCAAGCTAATAAAACACTTGTGTAAACACAGTCAAGTTGACAATGAGCCTGCATACCAAACAAATAATAATCAAAGTGTGAAATGCAATATCTGTTCTACAAATTTTAAGTCTGTAAATTCATTATCAGCACACATGAGGGTTCATACTGATAAGAGTAGAGTAATAGCATGTTCACTATGTGGTAAAGGGTTTAAGAAAATAAGTCATTTAAAAAGGCATGAGTTGATCCATGATGAGAACCGTCCCTTCAAATGTAATGTGTTTGTCCGAAATCGTTTGTATCTGAGGCAATACTGAAGGAGCATGTTAATGGGCATTGTGGGGTCAAACCACATGTTTGTCCGTTTTGCAAAAAGGCATTTGCTTTCATGTCAACATTAAGTAATCATTTGAAGGTTCACACTAGAGAAAGAATGTATATGTGTGCTATATGTGGCAAAAAGTTTGACAGCAGTACTAACTTGGACCAACATATGAAGAGGCATATTGGTCTTAAGTTATTCGCTTGTGAACTATGCCCAAAAACTTTTGTAAGCAAGGGTAAGTCATACATATTTTATATATGTCAAAATAATAATTTCAGCTCTGAGATATTCTGTTTTGTTACATGACAATATGTAATGCACAGTTATGTTTTTCAACAAAACTATTGGTAGCATACAATACAATCTTGGAATTCCCTGTAAAACATAAATAAAATCATTTTTCAAGTTGAAAGATTCTTATTAGTTTATTATCAAAATAAAAAGGAACATAATATCTATATCCTCTGCATCTTTAATCCATTGAACACCGAGAAACCAGAAACAATAGATTTTTTTGTGTCTGGTGCCTTAAGGTGTCATTGGCAGTCTGAGGGTTAATGTATTAGTGTTGCCAAATTTATACCAATAATACTTTAAATTTTTATATAAATATAAGTACTTGTATTTTACAGGTGAATTGAAATCACACAACATCACACACACAGGTGAGCGGTCCCATTCATGTGACCAATGTGGGGCTACATTCACAAAACGAAGCTCTCTCAGCAAGCATAGACTAGGACATCTGGGGATCAAGCCCCATCAGTGTGATACATGCTCTATGAGGTAATTTTTCTTAAGAAATTTATAAGATTGACAAGCCATGTGGTGTTATAATTGTGAAGTTAGCTATGACACAAAGTACCCTTTTTATCCCTGGGCAGTACAAACATTAATATGCATACATGTTTGCTTGTTCCGGGTATTTTTTATATAAAATAAATTTTTAAAAACAGTATGTATGTTGAATAAAACCAATTTTACGTTTAAAACGCCGTCAGTCTACCCGTGACCACGGTAACTGTAAAGTCGCCGAAATGTCGGAAAAAAGTTGAAACTTTTGAATCTAAAAGGCCGGCCACGCATCTTGTAGCACCTTTGGTTTTGCAAATGTCCATGGGCGGCAGTATTCACTTTCCATCAGGTGATCTGTCTGCTCGTTTGCCCCCTATACTATAAAAAAATATATCTACCGCGATATACTACGAAATTGCTTTTATTGAGTTCGAGTCACTTAAGTTAAAGTCAATACTAAACATGTTTATACATTGTTCAGTACCCATACTACAAGCTTCTGATTTGAATTTCTGTGTGAATGTTTGTGGAGCTATATACTTTTTAAACATTTTTTTTATTCAAAACTCTATCATTTATTGCAAACCAAACATAAAATGTCACGTTATATTTGAGTCAAGTGTTATCAACCCTGTTGGGCATGCAATATAGGGACTAAGAGGAAATATATAATATTGTGAGTTACTAATTAATAATTAATTTCTTTATTTTCCACAGATTTACAAGCAAAGACCATCTTAAACGCCACTTTCGCATCCACACAGGGAGAAGCCCTACCGTGTGATATGTGTGAGCGGGCATTCACGCAGAGCAACGATCTGGTCAAACATAGGCGGGCGCATTTGGGCGATAAGTTGTATAGGTATATACTACATAAATTACATAATTTTTATTTTGTGTAACAAAATTAGGAAAAAAATAATTTAAAATTTTTCTTAATGTTGTGTATGTGACTAATGATTTGCTTTTAACCCTTAGAGAATTAATAATCCCACCAAAAACATTCTGTAAAAAATCTTGCCAAGTCTCGATCGAGCAGCTTGATTATCCCTAAAAAGTAATGAAATCAAGATAAAGACGTGCCAAGTCTAAGATTCCTTACTGCGATTACTTTATTATTATGGTTAATGTTGTGTGACTTGGCCGTTGAAGAGTATACAGGGATACAAAACCAGGTGCTTTATGACACCATTGCACTATTCTGACGCCAGAACGCTACCCATTGACGAAACAAATTTGCCACTTGGAAAACGGTGATTCAATAACCCGTTGATTGTAGGCTTGATAAAGCCACTAACATATAAAGAATGTTCAACGGCCAAGTCACACAACATTAACCATAATAATAAAGTAAGCACAGTAAGGAATCTTAGACTTGGCACGACTTTATCTTGATTTCATTACTTTTTAGGGATAATCAAGCTGCTCGATCGAGACTTGGCAAGATTTTTTACATAATGTTTTTGGTGGGATTTCACTTCTTTTTGTAGAAACTTGAAAGGAATATTGGACGACCCATTGGGTGTAATGTTTGAGACGTCGGCTACTACACCAAGCGTTCCGGGTTCGATCCCCAAGCAGTACAAATATTTGTGTGCATGAACATGTCTGTTTGTAATGGTCCAGCGTGCTACTCTTGGCGGGGGCACTACCGTGCCCCCCAATTTTTGACATCGGAAAAAGCGGCCCACCATGTTGAATATATATTTTTTAAAGGTGGTATGTCGATCTTTTATAGTTTGGCTGGGCTCTTTTGTTATCTAAGCAGGGTCACCAGGTACTCCAGATCTTCGATTATCCAATTTATAGTTTTCCCTTTATGTAGCCATTAAACCCTAACTCTGTACCAATTTTCAGCTCTCTGAGTTAATGGGAAGTACTAGTTCTATTTTGATGATCATGAGTGAGTGAGTGTCTATCTGTCGAAAATGCGAAACTTTGCTTTCGCTTAACATCGAAACTAAATGACCTACAGACTTGAAATTTAGGATTTAAAGTATGTTATATCTTACCAGATGATGAAAATTACAGCGTTCTGGTATTAGCCAAAGGTTCTCAAATTGGGGCCTGAAAATGCGGCGAAATGGATCCTGTAAAGGGCCCCCAGATAGTAATATTAATAATAAATAATAATAAGATGTGCATAGCCTTGGACAAAACATTATGACAGTAGTAGTAGATTTAGTTTTCTCAGTATTTTTACTCTAATTTCAGGTGTACCGAATGCTCGGAGAGTTTCCGTCTCAAGACTGAATTACGTCAACATATATCAGAGCATTTTATCTCCTCCCGACTACAAGCTTTAAGTGTCGATAAGTCAAATTTAACTTCTGGGAACAATGAGGACCCGTTGTCTAAGGGACCTCAGAACAAAGATGGCGCCGAACAAGTAGAAACAGCTGATTGCAATATGAACCATGAATCTGGTACCGTGGAGACTAATGCCATGGAGGCCTGAGGCGATGCAAACTTGTATGTTAGCGCAAGTGCTTTCTATGAATGATACATTTCTATAAGATATAAATGTCATTTCTATGAAAAATTTAGTTTATTAAGCAAGCAGCTTTTAACATCCACCATGGACTTATAAAAATAAAGACGGAGTGTCGCGTACCAGATTGGCCAGATTATTTGTATCGAAAGCAACAAATATAAAGACATTTGGCGCGCATCTATCAACAAATCCATAGATATGTTAGGATTTGTTAGGAAAAAAATCTAAAAAAGGTACATGGCTATATTATAGTCCGAGAGCCGGCCGTATAAATGTCCTATGGATCAGATACATGAAATATTTTTGAATATAGTCTGAGAAACAGAAATCGCGTCAACCTTTTGTTCTATGGTTTCCTAGACTATATTAAAAAAATTGTTCATTTATCTGATCCATAGGGCTTTTCTACGGCCGGCTCTCCGACTATTATATTATGTCTGGTGCATAAATCCAAAATATAGTTTTAATAAATTATGCTTAGTTATAAAACACAGAATGGAAATAATTTATGTTGATTGCGTAAAAAAAAGAAAATGTTATAAATACAGTTTATAAAACTTTTATGCGTTTTGATATTTTGGATAATTCTTTTATCTACTAGAAAAAAACCGCAATTTGTTAAATAAATAATGTTGTAGGTTTCGTTGCAATATTTTGTATCAATTATTCTGTAACAAACAAATAGTTATTCCACTGATAATACTAGTTATACCTATGTATATAAATATTAAAAGCCAAAAATATTGTTAGAGGTTTGGATTTTTTGTTGCATGATTAAATTATACCTATAAAAATATTTCTTTAGTTGTAACGGGTAAAAGTTTAAATATAACAAAAGATTAAATTTATAATACATTTAAGTTACGTGAAATGAACGTTTAATATATTTTATAATGTCCGAATGGTTTTATAAAAATAAAGATACATTTATGTTATTTATAATTAAAAAAGAAGTAATTTTCTTGTTTTATTTATGTTCAGAATATTATTTTAAGGAATTTTGGTAAGATTATTTAGTCTCGGTGCATTACAATATATTTATGCACTGGACATGCAGCATGGCAGTCCTAAACGGCGAGGGTCGACCAATCCATAATTAATAATAAGAGAAAATTATTGATTCCGTAATCGAAGGACATAGTGCAACAGTGGATTATGGCTCATCGTACTTGTAATAACGAACTTAATAAAAGTTATGGTACTTTTTATAATAATAAATATCCTCTGACATTCACACAGCGCCATCTAGCCCCAAGTTAAGCGCGAAGCCTGTATTATGGGTACTAGACAACGGATAAACATAATTATATATATACTTTTTGTAAATACATACATATAATACATAGAAAACACCAAGACCATTACAAACAGACATGTTCATGCGCACAAATGTTTGTACTGCCCGGGGATCGAAACCGGAACCCTTGGTGTTGCAGCCGACCTCTCAACCGCAACACAAATGGGTCATCAATGATGTCGTTTATGCTAAGATACTGGAACTAGAGCCCGTACGGTATTCTAGAACTAGACCTTTACTTAAATTAAATTATATAAATTAAATATTTAACTTAGATAAATAGCGGCATCCCTTTCTATCTCTATTTAAGTAAAGATAGTTTTAGAATACGGGCCTAAGTAACGGGGAACAGGGGTAACAGTATTACAGCGTATATCTAAAGGAGATAACGGAATCGCGATATCTTCACCAAGTTAACCTAAAGTAAAATTTAATCTTAATTAAACCTACACAGAAATAAATCTTACGATGATTATTAACGTGATATAAGTTATGGTCCAGACTGCCTCCGTGGTTTAGTGCGTCCAGCGTTGCAAACAGTCTTTTTCTATCCCCATGTCTATAAGGCCTTTTACAGTATATGATTTAAACGAATATTTTTGAAGATATTACAGATAAAAAAAATGCAGTACGTAGCGTTTACGGCGGTACCGGCCGACCGAGAAGGCGGGAGCGTGTCTATTACGAATATCACCGTGCGAAGAAGGCGCGGGTCACTAGTAAATAATAAAATAAATTCCTGTTATTATTTATTCAGTGGTTCAGTGTTCATTCTGTGATACCGGCCTCAGGGGCTCTCCCGCGGGGACACTACATAGTGAAAATCACTTTATGCGATTGTTCCCCGTTTTGTTAAGNTGAGTTGGGTACTACTAACGAAACAAAGTAAATTATAGTACCAACACAGATCTGACAAACACAGTCGACGTTAATGTAATGTTTTATAAACAAAACATTAGAAAATCCAAAACTAAGGCCTATTATATTTAGGGTTGTCAAAAGGAAGAGTAAAAACGAAACATCTCCAAAGTCTTCAGCAGTGGTCTATCATAGGCTGATGAAGATGATGAATATTATCAAACTGTGTTTACGTGGCAATGATGATTGAAATAATAACACATTGTTAACACAAATATTACCAAATAATATTCATAAAAGTCTCTGCAAATAATTGATAGTACTTTAAAATTGGTAGAAATTACAGAACGAATAGTAAAATAATTTTGGTAACGTTTCAAATGACATTTCATGATGAACCTTTGCAGAAAATAGAAGTAGCCGGCAACCCTGATAATGTTGGGTCGGTTACCTTAGAGACGTTGTCTTGAGTGCATCTATTTTTATTTTAAACCAAACAGTTAAGAGTTTCTGGGTACAGGCGGAGTTCTAACTTGTCTCTAGCTATTTCCAGTTAACTGCGAGAAGGGATTGTAAAGGATAATCACCGTGACGGTAGACATTTTGGAACGTGTTTTTTAGATCCACATGTGGATTAGTTTGGCGTTATTTTCGATCATCTAGATGATGCATTTCTAAATTGATCGTTTTAACAAGACTTCTGTACGCTTAGTCTTCACAATTAGGTTGTATATTCTTATATAATCTTCATTAAATTTAACACTATCAATTAAATTGTTGTAAATTCAACCTTATTCGTAATAACTGGTAGTATTTTCGCTAATACACTTTTGCGCATGAGTTATTTGATGCCTGGGACTTTGTTCTCTTTGCCCAGGAAATAAAGTATCCTCACCTAAAACAAAGCTAATCTACCCTCATACAATAATTTTCCATTTATTTCAGTAATGATAAGACAAATCATTTCAACTCATAGTTGTTATCATTCAGTCATTTCAACTATACATAAAAATGGATTAAAGAAACCGAAGTAGTGAATCTTTATTACTCTAGATTCCCAATGAGTTTTGAGGCACATTAACTAAAAATTATGAAGATTACCTCAGGATTCGAATAGAGAAATCTTGAAATAAGGAACAGCCATTAGTCTTTGAACATGTTGCTAGCTGGTCTAAGCTTGTTATCTTTAATTCGCCATTAAAGTACCCTATAAGAAAATGCTTGAAACAGCTTGATTATTAAACGGGCATTGCAAATATTTACTCAAGAATCTGGTAGCTACTGATAAACTCGTAAACAGAGAGTTTTCTAGAACGCCAGGTTGGATAGAACCTTGTTAGGAGTAAAAATATATTTAAGACATAACATGAAAGCAAGTTACACCATAATATTTTATATTTTTCAAAATTCTGCCAAGATGAGTTCAGAGCAATAAAATACACTTTTAAACGGTGCAATAAAAAAATAATTTACTCTAGCTAAATAAAAAGTCTCATTAAAAGAGGTTGCGTAGAAAACTTAGACTCATTTAGACATTTCACAATACTTAACTAGTTTCGGAAGCTAACGAAATGCCAATACGTCAAATTGCCAATATACCTTAGGGTAGGGTAGGGTATTGAGAGGTAATTAAAAAGGGTATTGAGAAATCTAGATTATTGAGTTTTGTTGCAATGACATTGGCTGTTAAACGTTAAATTTTAGGTAATTATTAGTTTTATTATCTGTCTTTGGCTGTATAATGGATTTATTAATGGACATCGATTTTGTGATTGAATTTAATAAACTTTAAGTTTGTTTATAACAATAACAAGACTTTATTGAAAACTTCGTTTTCACCGTGTATTTAAAAAAATCCATGTACGTTTATTTAAAACTTCATTAAAGTAACATGTGCAAAATACAACTATAGCAAATTCTGGCCTCTGTAAAATAAAAGAGAACTATGATCATAATTAATAAAAAATCTTAATATTTCTATTAATTTGGTTACCTTTACTCGTAACTATTTTAGTGCTAATAAAAACATTGGTTTGAGCATAAAACTGCGTGTTTATTAGATTTTCCAATGCTACTATTGTAAAACAAATTTATGATACAACACATAAAAAGTCGGCACAGCATAATTTCAGAAAATAACATAATTCCACGTGGCAATGGAGCGTTAGCTAGTGACATCAAAGAATTCATGACATGACAAATTGATAGCCACACATTAGTTTAAAGTGAAAAATTGATCTTTCAGACATTCTGATTAAGATACAGGCGGCGATTTATCAAAGACATGTTTTTTCTTAAGTCTAATATTTGTTCTATTTATTTCATCTAATAGTGTTATAACTAAATGAAAAACTTTAAAAAAGTGGTATAAATTGCCATGTTTTCTAATCGTACTGCAGTTTTGTTGTTTTTTACAAATCAACATTTTGATACGAAATAGAATTGACAGAGCGTTCTACATTAAGCACTATGTAATTTATACCTGCCCTCCCTTTTCGTTGTTCAAATCTTTGTCTTTTTTGTTCGGTCATCATTTATTGTTCAAGTCGATCGCCTATACCGTGTGTGGATTCTTTTTGTCTTTTTCTTTAACTTCTGCATGGTATGTCCAGAACTTAGAGTTTTTATTATAACTCTAAGGTATAGACGTTAATAATCTTGTTTGTGTTATATGATAAACTAGTTATAAGTGGCCCTAAAAGTTACTTTTTTAACTTTGCAAAGATATTCATATTTCCTTTGTTGCTCATGTTGCTTACATAAAGTTCTTAAATTGATAATATACATTCTGCACATGCCCTGTCAGGGCATTACAGACATTTAAACATTTAAAAAAATGACATTTTAATCTAAATGAAACTTAAATTTATATAATAATACGCCATCACAAAAATTCATTACTTAAATCAAATTTAATTAAATAATCAATAAATTTAAATTATGATTATGATGAATACAAAATACATAAAAAGGCACATACACTTGATAGTAGATCTGTGCTATTGTTTATGGATCAAATGAATAGTTCTTTGATATTTGTCTATATTCTAATTTATGCCTTGTCTTTTATATGAAAGCTATTTGAGATATACAAATGGTCGACTATCTAAGCATAACAATAATTTTACAACGAAAATCGTATTCAACGAGTACAATTCTCTCGTTCTTCAATGCATCTTTTGACTCAGACGCCAACGTAACATTTTCTTAATATTCTCTCTCATATTAGTTTTCAATTAGTTGTGATGTGTACTTAGACTAATTAATTGCCTATTTAAAAAATGATGACCTCATTTTTGAATCTCGAAAGAAACAGTCCGTTAGATGTTATAAGAAAATATAATTTTATATTTACTAAAATCTTTAGTATCTTCTGATCAGAGATGAGCGTTAATCGGCTTCAAATTAAGAATGGTTAAGTTTATGTATGTTTCATGTTTCCTTATGTGAAGTCAAAAACAATTCTCTATACTTATAGAGATTGTAATACTCCAGACTTAACATTGACTTACCAGTTTTGCCATCTCATTGCTAAGAAAAACTATACTTTCACCAACGATACTTTTTTTCGACGACTGTGGATTTCATGCATTTAAATAGCATAGTATTACTGAACTCATATAAAACCGTGTAATATGAGATGCTATATCACTAACAGTAACTGTAAAGGTAATGTTGGTGTTTGGTGTCCGTTAAATTTAATTTCACAGCTTTAGCAAGAGTTGTATTGGAATCGTACTACCCATGATCGTTTAAAAGAACTGTTACAGTGACTGTTCGTTTATGAGATGATGAAAATATCTATTTGTGAATCTCCTTTGTTACTGTAAGTGAAAGCATCATACCTTATTCTTTACTGCTGACACGTTTCGTTTTTTGGTTTATCTTAAAATCTACACTAATATTGTAATGGGGAAGGTCGCGTGACTGATTCATCAACGCAAAGCTGAAACTACAAAAACTACTTGATGTACAGCTTACAATGGAGTATAAATGGTATTGGTGGATTTGCTGCAGACATGCTAAAATGAACTTTATGAACATTGTCAAAAGCGCTACATCTCTGATCATAAGATCTTCGCAATTGATATTGATAAGTCTATTACTATGACATATTTCTTTGTATGATAATGGTTAGTTATATTGTAAGAACCGTTTTGGTAACGCGACACAGAGCCACATCCTAAACACGTGCCTAATTTTATCAAATACACTCGATTGGTGTCGATATTCCTGTTCCGAAATTGGTAATGATTTATACCAAAATAATTGTGCAATTTTTCTTCCCAATGAGTTTATTTGATAGAATTTCGTTTATTTGCTCAGCGGAGGTTGTAAATTAAACTGTTCCGTTTATTCGATGAACTTGACTGATTTATTCTTTTTTTTTTCAATATTTATTTTGTTGAACGGTTATGATGGAATATGTCTCCTGTTATGTACATACCTCATAAAATAGAATAAAAGTTGTATTATTTCCTATATGAATGAAGTAATAAAAAATGCATTCGGCAGTCCTAATACCTGATATTTCTATAAGTATAATCTCGGAGGCATGTCCCTTTATTATGTTTTAATGTATTCGCTTTTATTTTACTGTCTCGATAAAATTGGTGCTACTAGCGACGATTTTTATATTCTCAATTTAAGTTTAATTTGATGTATTATATTTCAAATAACGCTATGTACTTAAGTTTTCATAATTTATATATTAGTGGAAGATTAGAAATAAAAAAGTATTTAAAAAGGCTTCAGCTACCTCTTATACTGTTCTAAAATATTTTTATAAAAATATCTAAAGTTAATATAAGTGATACTAGCTCGAATGCTCGCGTTACTAAAGCAGTCCAAACGGTCCTACTTAACATTTATTCAGAAACCTCGATTTTCCTAAAATTGATTGTTGGATATTGAAAAACTGTTTAAAGATACTTAACTAGGTTTTAACGGCCATCTAGCCGATTAGTGTACGATATATATATTTTGCAGCTGTATCTTATGTATCAAAAAAGCGGCCATACTATTGTGTATTGAATTCAGGTTTGGTTTTAGAATTTGGTGATATACACCGATGGCAGAGAGACAAATAATTAACGAATCATAATTTTTATGTTTATTAACAAAGATTAATTATTATTTTTCTACATGCAAATAGTTTGATCTGGTTTTGACAGCTTTATATATATATTTTTAAATTCATTATATTAGAATTTGAGACAAATTGCCAAAAGTATGTAAAAGCATAATAAGGATCTGCTATTAATGCAGTCTGTATCTGTTATGCAAGATCCCAGTGCGTTGATAAGAGCCACTTTTTCTTCAAAAATAGCTAAATTAGCCACAGTGGCTTTTGGTTTTAGTGCAGTTTATGCGATAACAGTCTTTTAATGTAATTGAGATAAAGTCTCAAGTACTGTGTCCTAATAAAAAAGGTTTAGTAATTGTCACTAAGAAATTTACTCACCGTTGTTATTTGTGTTAGCAGAATTGAGTTAATAGATTGGTAAAACAAATTAATCACGATATTCATTGGTAGATTTTGACAACCAATCATATGGCTTATTTCGATCCACTCTGTAACTGCCAATCAAATTCGATTCTCTGCCATACGGTGTGTTTGTGGGACGAATATATGTAAAAAATGTTATTGAGAAATTCAGTTAATGAAATGTAAAAATAGTGTTTCGGAAAAGTAAGCGTACCTACTAAGTATTTGGTAACGAGTAATGAAAATTGTAAATACTAAGTTGTTAAGTGTAGACCCTGTAGGTATTTATTTGTACGATTTCGGTCCTTTGTTGAAGTCCAAAGTTTTTAATTTATTTTTCGACCAATAAATGTTGGAGAGAACTAATTGTTTTTGTTTTTTTATTTACCTTCATTATAGCAGCTGAGAGCGTGGGTGGCTTAATGGTGTGGACTGTTTCCTTCCGACCGGGAGGGCGCAGGTTCAAATCCCGCCACGTACTAAAATTCTTTGAAATCATATGTACGTTATCCAACGCTCTTACGGTAAATGACAACAATGTTAGGAAACCTTCGCACGCTTACAAAGAGATTCAAAGGTTGTGCGTGAAGTTGGCTAAACCGCCCTCGGCCCGCGTGGATGACTAAGGCGTAATCACCCTATACGGGTAGGCTCGTGTCCCTCGATGGGGACGTTTAATGAGCTGATGATGATATGCAGCTGATGTCAGCAAAGAATATCTTAGCTTCCAAGGCCCTTTGAACTAAGGTACCAATATGGGGCCAGGTTATTCATAAACCCTGATACCAGTGTGTATCTGATTGTACTACTACATAGTTACTACATGAAAAAAAGAAGAAAGAATTGTTAAACATATAATAATAAAACTATAAATACCAGTTGGACTGATGACCTGGTTAAGGTGGCGGGTAGCAGATGGATGTCAACTGCAAGGGATCGGTCCGCGTGGAAATCATGAGGGGAGGCCTTCGTTCAGCAGTGGACATTTTAGATTCTCATGATTATGAATAAAAAAATACATTTACTTACATTTACAAAGCGTACTATAGATTTATGCAAGAAGCTTGTACCATGGGTACTATATGACGGATAAACATACTTACACACTTTTTTATGAATACGTCATATTATAAATAATAAATATCCACAGACATTCACACATCGCCATCAAAGTAATCTAAACAACTGATGAACATACCTATAATCATTTTTGTTAATATATACATATTATACCTACATAAAAACCAGACCATTACAAAAAAACATGTTCATGCACGCATATATTTGTACAGCCCTGAAGATCGAACCCAGAGCAATTGGTGTAGTAGACGATGTTTATACATAGACATAGTACTTATACATAGAAACACTCAAACCAATCAAACATACATGCAAACATGTTTCATGCACAAACATACTGCTCGAGGATCGAACCTGGAACTCTTGGGGTAACGTACAGCCATTACACCATACGGGTAATCAATAGGCTATGTATCACGTGCACTTACGACGGCCTATATACCAATTTTATTATTTTATTTGAAAAGATTCTTTTCAAAACGTTTATTGTATCTTATTATCGCTAACAATCGTGAAGCGAGTTTAGTACTGCAAGCTGTTTATGAATAGAGACCAATATAAGTTTGGAGAAATTCAAAAGCAACCCGTTCCGAAAAGGGTTCGGGAAAAATACGACAATAGACGTCTTTAGAGGCGTCTTTGGTCGGTCGCTTTCTTCATTGCTTTGACACTTTCTCCGTTATGAAATTTTAAATTTCCGATGTAACGGGATTTCGATAGTCTATTTTGGACTTGGATTCATACTTGTACAAGCAAGAGGAGTTCGATTTGGATTATATATAAATATCCACTGACATTCACACAGCGCCATCTAGCCCCAAGTTAAGCGCGAAGCCTGTATTAGGGGCACTAAACAACCGATACTATATTTTTTTTTAAATACACACATATACATAGAAACACCCAGGTTATTACAAACAGACATGTTCATGCACTAGGGTTTCTCTTCGAGAATTCTCGAACCGAGAATTCCCGGGAAATTTTGCCTTACTCGAGACGAGAAAAAAGTGGTCGAGAAATCGAGAAATTCAGTCAAAAAATTAAAAACTTGATAACGCGCTTGCGTTCTCGTTGCGGCTCTGCCACGCGTCGTGCGAAATTAAATGAAATAATTTGTCCTATTAGAGGAGGGCACCGAAATTTGATATTTCACACGGTCGTTGTAATTATTAAGATTTGAGTTCCTCTCAGGAAGACCCAGCTAATTACGTTTCTGAAAAACGTTTCTAATACGTTATACTAGAGTACATAATAGAAAACGAACGTGTTTTCTCCTTGTCTGGAAACTTTGTGACAAAAATACGAAACCGATTGTCAGATGATGCTATAAATGCCCTTGTATTTTTAAAGGCTTATTTTCTTAATGATAACGTGACATCGTGGGTTAGCTTTTGAAGCAGTTTCCGCTTTAAATTGTGATTGTAATTGGTCTTAAGATTTTTAATGATTTATTAGATTTTTATGTTTACTTACGTAAAGAAAAGACTCCATTTACTTATAACAAATATTGAAAAGTTGATACAAAGACTAAACTAAGGAACATGTACCTTACTGTTACTCGTAATTATTAAGCTAGTCTGATTGTTATTTTTTATAAGGAATTAAACTGTCGTTTTATGCTACGTAATTGAAAAGTTTGTAGTACAGACTGAGACTAAAATAAATTATTTAGTATGTAAGGTACTAAGTTTCATTGTGGTGACATGATGACATTGTTTTTAGAAGATATTTTATTTGTTTTTTTTTTTCAAAGAAAAAGACTATTTAGTATATTTGTTTGTAGAAACTAGAAATAATGATAAGAAGATCTCGCTAGAGTTTTTTCGCTTAATTAAAGTTTTCTATAGTTAAATTAAACTCACATGAAACTAAAAATAAACGTTGGTCATTGATAAATGTTGAATATTGCATAACAAGTATAGTTTTATTGTTAAATCAAATATGTTTTGAGCTTTTCAATATTTCTCGACAACCCGAGAATTCCCGGGAAATAGTGGTCGAGAATTCTCGTGCTCCGAGAAATAAAAAAGGTCGAGAAATGAGAAACCCTATCATGCACACAAATGTTTGTAATCCCGGGGATTGAACCCGGAAACCATGGTGTAGGAGCCGACGTCTCAACCATTACACCAGATGTATCGTCAAACCAATTATGGCTGATAAGGCTCAATACTCAGACTGTCCAGGTAGTTATGACTGCAGTGCCAGATAACGTTCCGTGACATCATAATAATTACAGCCTAATATGTCTACTACTTGCGAAAGGTCGCTGGTGGAGGCTGGATGAGAAAAGCGGAGGACCGGGATATCTGGCGCAATATGGAGAGACCTATGTCCAGCAGTGGACTGCGATAGGTTGAATAGAGTCTACTACTGACGAAGGACTCCCTAATGATTCCCAGCGGACCGATCCCTAGCAGCATCCCTTGAAGTCTTTCTGCTACCTGCCACCTTAACCAGTTTTTTTTTGGAATGAATTATCGCTGTTAGCCGCCGGTGGCCTTCACAGCTTCACCGGACAATTGGCGCAGATGCCATCTCAGCCCAAAAATTACTGCAACGAATCTAAGGGTAAAAGGTGTCCAAGAGTGACGCGAACCTCGGCTTAGGGCGTTGCAGAGGAGGGCTAGGTATACGTTTGGGGAGAAAACGACCGGGCACGTACCGGTAACGCAGAAAGGGACTGGTCGAATCTAGAGGGAATCGACTTAACCAGGTCGTCCATCCATCTTAGTTAGATAGTTGGGGGTCGGCTGTCGCTTCATTTTCGTAAAATATGAGTTTTGAGCTTCTGGAAACTTCACGGACTGTGAATGCAGTGTTGTATCGCGCCGGATTCTTGATAAGCTGTAGCAGGATAGAATTAATGTTTTAAAAAGGAAACCCAAACCCACGCATATACACACGCGCATTTTTTTATCTTGCATATTTTTCTGTTATTAAGTCGTTGCATATTTTATCAATGAGTTATAATTTTTTGCAATAACATTATAATTTGTTGTTTTTTATAATAGCGGTGGCTCATTGGTATCGTTGGCCATTCTGGAGTGTGCAGGTTCAAATACCACCACGTACCAGTGTAATTTAGAATTTCTGAAATTATATCTACGTTTATCCGACGCTCTTACGGTGAACGGAAACATCGTGAGGAAACCGCACGTATGCGCAAAGTGATTCAAGGGTGTGCGATACGACGGCACACTGGCCCGCGCGACGACTAAGGCCTATACACACCCTTTACGGGTAGGCTCGTGCCCCCGATGTAATGAGATGATAATACCGTAAACTATAGAGGTCTAGTGACTTGTAATCCGGGCTACCAAAACATCACAGGCGCCCTTTTCTTCAGTTCATCATCATCATCAGCCTATAACGGCCCACTGTAGGGCACCCTTCCCGCACAGCATAACCATATGGAGATTGGCTCGTAACCCACCACGTTGGCCCAATGCGGATTGACACGTGTTACCGACTACCATCCTAAAACTTTGGCGGAACTGACGGCTTAACGCGCCCTTTGAAGCACGCACCCATCATTATTTTCGTACAATCAGGTGATTTAGCCATGATGTTCAATTCCTCGCAGGTTGTCAGGGCTGCCATCATCAGCTCATTAAACGTCCCCACCGAGGGGCACGAGCCTACCCGTATAGGGTGATTAGGCCTTAGTCGTCCACGCGGGCCCAGTGCGGATTGGATGACTTCACACACAACCTTCGAATCTCTTCGCAGGCGTGCAGGTGTGAAGGTTTTCACGATGTTTTCCTTCACCGTAACGTACATATATTTTTCGAAAATCATTGGTACGTGTCGGGATTTGAACCTCAGCCCTCCTGGTAGGAAGGCGACAGTCCACACCACTGAGCCACCGACGTTCTACACTTTTTGTTAGGGCTGACTACACTTCAAAGATGAAGGCTACAACCGATCACGTCCAAATTAGGCCAAACAATATCTGTTGGATTATTGATGCTTGTACCATTAGAACGATAAGAGATCTGTTTGCGTAAGTATTGCAAATGAACAGGCGAGTGGGTACTTTCTATTGATCAGTCACGGCTCAACGTGTCGCAGCGTATAATGTAACAAATGTTATTGTATAAGCTATCTCCGCGGTTAAGAGCGTCGGTGGCTCAGTGGCGTGGACTGTCGCCTTCCTACCAGGGAAGGCTGAGGTTCAAATCCCAACACGTAGCAATGTATTTTCGAATTTTCGAAAATATATGTACATTCGACGCTCTTACGATGAAGGAAAACATCGTGAGGAAACCTTCATGCACGCCTGCGAAGAGATTCGAAGGTTGTGTGTGAAGTCGTCCAATCCGCACTGGGACCGCGTGGACGACTAAGGCCTAAGCACCCTATACGGGTAGGCTCGTGCCCCTCGGTGGGGACGTTTAATGAGCTGATGATGAATCTATCTCCGCGGTGTTACTTGCGTTATAAATATTCTCCCGTAGTAAAACATAACATAAGCGCACAGCACAGGCGACGCGCGGCAGCCTCGCGGTAAATAATGCTTTTTTTTAACCCCCGACGCAAAAAGAGTGGTGTTATAAGTTTGACGTGTCTGTCTGTCTGTGGCATCATAACTCCCGATCGCATGCAGTGATTTCAATTTAGTTTTTTTTGTATTAAAGGTGACTTATGTGCGAGTGTTCTTATACATGTTTGATGAAAATCGGTTGAGCCTTAAAAGTTGTGAGGAGTGAAAGTGGGGAGAGTAACCGAATGACTGCAAATATACTTGGGATCAGTAACAATGTGACTTTTAGCCTATTTATAGAAAGAAAAACTAGAAATTCATAAGTAAAATAGCGAACGAGCTTGACTTTAAATGTAATTGCAAAAATTTAAATTGTAGTAAGTAAATTATAATATACTAAAATCTATCTTAACCTAACCTACCTATAAAAAGTATAAAATAAAAATTTAATTAAAATT